>MSJI02000687.1:53568-115167 GCA_001931905.2 Cladosporium sp. IMV 00045 | reverse complement strand
TTCCCTGCAAGAAGGGCGTTGTTGCTCCGCTTACTAGGTATGTTCCGACCTACTGGTGCTAGTGCTAGTGTCAGTGTCAGGTCGGTGCTGGGTCGGTGCTGGGTCTGTTGGGGTTTGCTTCTTGCGTTGTTTTTCTTGCGAAGGAGTTTTGCTCTCGATCGTGACATGGTCGTGACATGGTCGTGACCTGGGTTGTACTTCTGTCGCTCCGTCCTGCGGAGCGGACTTGGGCAGTAGTTGGGAGCTGTTGGCGTCCGCAAGGTAAGTCTGCTTGCGAGGGCAGCGTGGAGTTCGATGGAGATCGGGAGAGGTGATTTCTTTGTGTGAACAGAATCATGACATTTGAATAAAAAAGAGAAAAAAAAAAAACATCCCGCTAGCTACTGGCTGGCATGCAGTGAAAACCGATCAACAACAACCGCCTTCTTTCTTTCAACATTCAGGTCGGACCCGCAAGAATTCATAATGCGAAAGCCTTTCCACGTAGTAGTATCTCCATCACCATCCTCCGGTGTGTCTTTCCTCCTCTTCATTACACCCTCAGACACGAACCATCTATTTCTTGTTCCTCTGGCCGTAAGCCTTGGTGGCGTAGTCGCCCTTGTGGACGATGAGGTCCTCGGGGCGGTAGTCGTGCTTGCCGCTGAAGTAGCTCTGGAGGATGGCCTTGGTGCCGTCGGCGTAGCGCTTCTGGGCGTCGAGGGAGGTACCGGACATGTGAGGAACGGTGGCGTTGCCGGCGCTGCCGCCCCAGCCGAGGTAGCTGGCGGTGCGGAGCGGGTGGTCCTTGGGCGCGGGCTGGGGGAACCAGACGTCACCGCCGTAGCCGCGGAGCTGGCCGGACTTGAGGGCGTCGGCGACGTCCTCCTTGACGACGATGGCGCCACGGGCGGTGTTGACGAGCCAAGAGCCTGGGGAGGGAGTTAGTGGGGGATTTGAGTTGGGGGGACTGGGATGTGGGACATACCAGGCTTCATCTTGCTGATGAGGTCCTTGTTGAAGAGACCGCGGGTCTTCTCGTGAAGAGGGCAGTTGATAGTGACAACATCGCACTGGGCGAGCATCTCCTCGAGGTTCTCAACACGACGGCAGCCGATCTCCTTCTCCTTCTCAGCGCTGAGAGGCTGGTAGTCGAAGTAGAGGAGCTCCTTGCAGTCGAAGGGCTTCAGGCGGCGCAGGACACGCTCACCGATACGGCCGACGGCGACGGTGCCGACAACCTTGCCCTCGAGGTCGAACTCGTTCTTGGCCGCCTCGGCGACGTCCCAGTCGCCACGGGCGATCTGCTCACGGGCGGGGCCGAAGTTGCGGACGAGGGTGAGGATGGTCATGACGACGTGCTCGGCGACGGAGACGACGTTGGAGCCGGTGACTTCGGCGACGGTGATGCCGCCATTGGTCTCGTTGGCGACGTTCAGGTCGACGTGGTCGGAGCCAATACCAGCGGTGACGGCGATCTTGAGGTTCTTGCACTTCTTCAGGCGCTCGGCGGTGAGGTAACCGGGATGGAAGCTGGGTAGTTTGTTAGAAATTTGGAAGTTTTTGTTTGTTGTAAGAGCTATCCCAATGGCTGAATTGTGGCGATTGAGCGGCTCGAGAGAAAACTTACGGAGTGGTGATGATGACCTCGGCGTCAACCATCTCCTTCTCGAAGACACTGCTCTCGCCCTCCTTGTCGGAGGTGGTGACGAGAGTGTGTCCCTGGTCCTCGAGCCATTTGCGGATACCGAGCTCGTTCTCAGTGGTACCGAGGAGACGGGGCTCCTGCTTGGCGTGCTCCTTGCCCTGTGAGAGGATTATTGTTAGTATGTTGTTCCAAGAAGCTCAATGGCTAGGATGAAGCTCGAAGGAAGCTCAACGAAGCTCCAAACAACATCATTGAATGAATGGATTATTGTTGTCCCAACTTACATCGTACAAGCAGAGAAGAACCTTGCCCTGTCGGGAGGAAGAGGCCGTCAGCGTTCTAACCCCACCAAGTTTGTTGGAGAAGGCAGTGCGGGGCGCGGCGCGCTGGGCGAGCAGCGAGCCGGCCGGGCGGGCGAGGTTGATGGCGGAACGAGTAAATACCATTGTGAATGTATGAGAAGAGTAGAGAGTTGGGGTGTGTGAGGAGAGAGTAAAAAAGTCAAGGACGGTCGACGGGAGAGGCGGTGGTTATGTATTCGATGCGGCGATTACCTAGGCAGACCGTCATCGGGGTCAGCTTGTGCTGTGATCTGGAGATGGCAGAGACAAGACAACAGAGAGGCAATGCAGGGTTCATAGAGATGTGGGTCTCTTGCTGTGAGCACCGACACGAGCCAGCCAGGCTTGAGGGCGGCGGATGGCGAGCGGCATCTCCACACAGATGGGGAGTGGTAGGCTCGTGCTCGTTTGGAGAGGCAGAGATGCAGCCATCATCACCACTTCGCCTGATCGGGCGATATGACGCGGGCAGGGTAATCTTACCGGGTACGGCGGGGGGATTGGGATGCTGCGGCGGTGCGGTGGGGAGGGAGGCAGAGAAGGGAATAAGGGCGAGTGATTTGAGTGGCAGTAGTAGACTAGTTCGAGTTTGTGTCAAACGAGACGAGAGAGGTGAAACGGTAGTGGTGGATGGACGAGCGGATTGTTGTTGCTTGCTGGAGGAATGTTTTGGATTCGGATGTTGCGAACGAGGGGAAAGAGAAGAAGCATCTCCCATCGCTGCTTCTCCCACTCCTCTCTTTATACACACGACCGGCCAGCTCTTCAGGCATCGACAAAGCTCTACACACCGACGTGAAGCCACTCGTCAGCCCCGGCAGTGGGGATTGCTATGGATCTGGCCTGATAGAGCATCGGAGCTAGGTAACGAGAACTGAACCTGTGCCTGTCCGCGCGCGCGCCCTTTCGTCGGCTCAGTGGAAACTGATTATTGAGAGATGGGGGGCAATTGATACGCGGATGTCAGTGAGAGTCAGCAGCACTGCCAGCACCACCACCACCACCAGTAGCACTACGGGAGCACCATCCCCTCGCACCCTCTTCCGGCAACTGATCTTCCATGGACCGGTCGAGGAGAATGGATGGACATGGACAGACGCCGGGACAGCTGACGCATCAACCCCACTTGTTTCTGTCTGTCTATCCGGATGTCTGTCCATCTGTTGCCCATGATTGATTGATCGGGATGCTGTTCTACTACCATTTGAACATCCCAAACTGGGAGCTACATTCACAGCACGGCAATTGGGATATGCAATCCCCCCCGCCTGCAAATTTATTACTTTCTTGGAAGAAGTTGCGGGGTCTTTGCATGGCATTTGCATGCATGCGAGTCTCGACAGTCTCAGGATGCGCATGGCCCTGAGAGGGACTACCTCCTACTGAAAGAGAGGGCCGGAGAGCGAGTGTTTTGGCCTGCTTCCGCTGATGGCCCGTAGTATCCGAGCCGAAAGGTGGCATTGGAGAGAAAGCCTACCGGAAGGGCTCAAAAAGGGCTGCAGGAAAGCAGATGCCGCAAGAGTAAAGCTGTCACACGAGTGGAATTATTGCGGAAAAGAGGGAGACAGTAGGATCAATGGCTCTAGCGAGGCGGGCAGCGAGACGAGCATCTTGTTTTGTGTATGATGGTTGATCTGCCCTCGGAGCTCTAGCCGCAGCGAATGGATGGATAGTGTGGGGAAAGCCGGCGCCACAGATGGAAAGGACAGACAGACAGGCAGACAGACAGACGAGACAGCGAGCGGCAAAGAGATGCCGAGTGGTGATGTAAGAGCGTGTTCACCAATTCGACTTGAATAATGGCTTGGAAGTCTGCTGGAATGATCGCTCCGCCAGCTACCATGATAGAGCTCTGAATCAGCAGTAAATAACAATACATGTATCAACAAAGCAGAGCTATCTCCAACTCACAGTCCTCCTCACACGACCAATCTCTCCCTCATAGTAAATGCCAATACAATGCCAACCATTCTCCTCCTGGAGACTCCACGCCCAGCCTTCAGCCCAAACACCGCGCCACCGTTTCCCCCCCCCCCCGCGCAACTCTATTGTCTTGACTAACGACAAGTGACGCGGGATCTTTCAACTGCTTCCAGAAAATCTCTCGCCCGCTCCTCGTTCAATCGTCGGAGCCATTTGCCGCTTTTGCCGTCATGCCTCTCCTGCTATGCCGCTCTCTTTCAATACCCAACCCTTTCCCCCGTGACTTCTTTCTCTTTAGGGCAGATGGATGTATGCGCCACCATCATCTCTCTGGTGTTTGATAATATTAATACCTCACCAAAGGTCCGCAAAAGTGCCGCTGTCTTTCCACTTTGTCTGTTTCGTCTACGTGGTGTGTTCTGTCGGCCTCTCGACAACTCTCGCATGACTTTCCCCAATCGCTCCATCGCGCCGAGGAGATTGGTCTGGCCAGCAGGCGGGCCATTGAGGTGCTTTCTCGTCTGAGAAGCCGACCACAGAGCATCGGATGATCTTCCGACCGATATGCCTGCGCCTGCCAACGGATGTTTTGCGACTGAAGACGGACGGCTTTCCTGTCCATCTTTCTTCGGCATGTCATTTCTTGACTTCTCACTCGTTCGCCAGACAGCGATCCTCATCCAGAGAGCAGCTCTTCAAACCAAAACCTCCGCAAACCTGCCGCTGACATCCCGGCCTGTCATGCAGTACTCCAGCTCCTTCTCCCCTCCTGCTCCTCTCGTCTAGTCACCAGACGAAGATAGACGAATCTGCCACGCGGGCAGGGCAGCAAGCAAATCCTGCCGTCAAGCTCAATAGACGGTCACGCGCGCGCGCGCGCCGATATGTACAATACCGCCTCGAGAGTCTGGTTTGTGGGATATTTCCTGAGTCCTAAGTCCTTTTTGATCTGCTACACCTCCCCCGTTGTCTTTCCCCTCTTTCTCCGCCTGCTCGCTTGTGCAGCTTCCGATGCATGCATGGAGAAACTTCCTACCCTCCTACCTCCTACCTCCTACTGGCAGACACTTCGAGACCTCGATTTTCTCCAGGACAGAAAACAGAATCAAGCTCACCCCGCCGAGCCGCAACGGCCGCTCGTTTCGTGCGGAGGTCTTGAGGGGCTCGTGGAGAGGGAGAGGCTTGATTCTTTTTCTTGGGTCTTGGTGTTTTGAGGGCTAGCCGTTGTGGTTGCGGAGGTGGAGGTTTGAGTCGAGGTGGAGATGGAGTGGGTATGAGTAAGTACCTACCTACAGTGCTGGGCAACTGTTTTGGTGGCTTGGTTTCTTGGTAGTTTGTTTGCTCGAGCTTGCCTCTTTTGTGGGTTTGAGATCTTGAGGTTTGTTTGGTCTATCTCTCTTGGAGAAGAGGGAGAGAGGAGGTTATATCTGACACGCTCTTTGAGGTGGTGGTCATCTCACCTGAGAGAGATGCTTACTTCTCTCTTTTTGGTAGAGACGGCAGGTCTGCAGACATTCACGAGGACTTCAACAGTTTTCGGCCTTTTTCATTTTTCCATCTTTATTCGAATTTGCTGACTACAGGATATACCGCCGAAGAATCCAAAGGAAAAGAGAAAGAAAAGAGCAGAGAGAATACCCGAAAAAAACAACAGATCGCTGTTGAAGATATCATCGCTCGCCTGCTTTAAATCCATCGCTGCGCCATTGAGAGAACCAAGAAATCGCTTCGTCATATCATTACCAGGCAAAGAAAAAAAAAAAAGAAAAGAAAAGAGAAAAACAAGGGAAGAACATAAAACAACTGCCCCCCTCGGACTCTTCTGTCCTCTATTCTTCACCATCGTCGCCTTCTGGCTCGGACGCCGAGCCCGAAAAGACTCAGCACACGACGTGGCACCGCTGACGTTCTTCCGGTCAAATCCCCAGCTCCATCAGCAGCTACCACGCCTCCACGGACGCTGGTAGTCGCCCTCACAAACCGACATCGTCCTCCGAGGAACGCTCGAACGAACCGGACGCGTCGGCATCAACACCTCGACAATCTCCGCCGACGTCGACCAGGCGCTCAGCTGCCCTGGCGGTGTGATGACAATGGTGGGGATGGTCGCCGCCCCCGCAGATCCTGCTTGGTGTATGATATAGCCTGGCGAACAGTCAGTGCTGATCTCCTTAAACATGAAGGAGGTGCTATCCTCACCTGCATACTCAGCGACCCACTCCTCTTGGATGCAAGGCATCACGAACGCCGGCGCCGCCGCTGAGAGCCGGGATCCCTTCCTGGCTCCCGACTTCGCGGCCTTGAGTTCAAGTGCGACGATAGCACCATCATTCAGCACAGCCCTCCTCGCCAGCGCAGCGTTCACCGCATCAGCCACGCTGCCGACAGGCGTGCCGTCCGCCCTCCTGATCCTATCGACAGGACGATGAACCCCCTTCTGAAAATCCACCCCGGACCAAGGCTTCTCCTCATCCCTGAAACCCCACGCCATCGCCTCCCCATCCTCCACGTCCCTCCCCGCCTCCGAGCCGAAGCGGCACGGCCGAACGCTCGCCTCATCGTCATCCCCTTCGCCGTTAACACTGGCGCCGTCGACAGCACCACCCTCCTGCCCGTCTTCGACAGGATTCGTCGAAACGGTCAGCGGATTGCGCCCCCTCAGCTTCTTCCTCAGGCGCGCGAGCGACTTGCGCCCTCCGTTCGGCTTTGCCTTGTGGCACGGCAAAGCGAGGTCGGCGCTGTCGTAGTAGGGTCGGGAGGAGGGTGCGTTGTCGGGGACGAAGCCCGAAGCGCCGCCGCCGAAGATGGCGCTGCTGTCGCCGTCGCCCTTGGCTTGCTGCTGGAAGAGGTGCCAGTAGAGGACGTGGGGGTCGGGGTTGGGGGAGAAGGTGGGGGTGAAGTGTGCGTAGTTGGCCATTGTGATGGTGGTGGTATCGGAGGTGTTGGGTGTTGGTGAGGTGGGTTACTGCAGGGGATGGAAGGTAAGGTGAGTTGTGATATCTCACTAGACTGGTGAGAGTTGTTAATTGATGGATGAAGGTATTTGCACAAGACGGTAAGGACAAGTCCCAAGTATGATTGATTAATCGATCGATCGAAAGAGCGCGTTCAAAAGAATCACTGGTATATTCGAAAAACCGACAGATGATAATATCTCCAAGTCAACAAAACAGCGGAAAACTCCATGGTCATTTATTGCACCTCTGGCGGTGCGAGCAACTCAATTGCAAATTAGGTCGGTCATTGTATCGCATCTTGTTGGTTTGATGCTTTAAAGTTGTGGTTGTACGGGCTTATATGGTATAGGCTCTGGGCTTTGTCATGGGTGGGAACGTGGTAAGCACGTTGGGCTTGATGGATGGGCCAATGTGAGGGTGAGCTGGTGTCATGGGATCTGGGAATTGCGACACCTCTCCATGCTAGATGCTGCCGCAACATCGTCGAGCAGGGAGGATAGCAGCACAAGTGCAGTTGTTGGTGTTGGAGATGGCGGAGTTAGGTGAGCGAGCGAGAATACCATACCCTTACCCTACCAACCCATTCAGTCATCGAACACAATACTCGTGCAACGAATGTGGCCAGTCTCATGCTCAGACTTCTTGGATCTATCTTCGTTAAGCCAAAGTAGCCTAGATAATGCAAGATTGCTTGCGACGGGGTTTCCCAAGTAGATGATCGAGGCGTGTCTTGCAATGGGCGAATCTTCCACAATATCTAAAATTCTATGCGGCTGGCCTAGTATCGAAATGAACGAAGACATGCCTGAGTATACGGCGACTCTATGATATTCTTCTCGCTCCTTCTTTCATTTTTCAGTAATCCCTCATGGAATTATGTCGTTGTCCTCGGTAGACTGGAGTCTCGGTCTGAGAGGACATGTAATCGACTGATCGAACTGCCGACGATCCATCGATGGGTCTGTCGAAGTGCTTGCGCACCATGATGTGGTCAACCTTCTTAGTACAATCTGAAGAGAATTTCCCAATTGTCAATGTCGTACAGTCTATCACCATGAATGCTTCCTCGATTGCAAGCTCCATTCAAAATCACTGTCTCACCGACAACTATCCTCATGTTTAGAGTGGCGCAGCAACGCCACGACTTCTCCACGCCGTGCTTGCCCCCCACCTTCACTCGTTAATCCACCGCCAACTGCTGCATCTCACTATTCAATCCTACACCGACAAAACAATCCATACCTGATCAACACACACCAATACAACCACGTTCATTCCCACAACATACTGAAGACACCACTCAAAACCACCTACCGGCCCAAGCGGCATCCTAATAACAACCATCCCTCCAACAACGACACAACCATGTCATCCTACCTCTCCAACCTCCTAACAAACACCACCTCCCGCTACGCCTCCCTCCGCCGCACCCTCCTCAGTAACGAAGAAGACGGCGACACCCCCGACGACAGCCACATCTCCCGCGTCCTCCGCGCCTACTACACCGAAAAAGCCCGCCCCTTCCCCCCCTGGCTACCTCCCGACCCCAACGACCGCCGCGCCCACACTCCCCAACCCAACCAGCAGGCCGGAGGCTACCTCACCAGCGCCGGCGGCCGCAGCCAGTATGGCTCGCACCTCCAAGCCGGCCAGCCGCAGGGAAATAGAGGCGGCTTGAACGACCTCTGGGACCCGCCTGCCTCTTCAGCCGCGCAGCCGCCTCAAGCGCCGCAGAGCTTGCGCGCCGGACGCCGCGCCCCGCCCTCGCAGCAGCAACAGCCTGTGCCGGCGAGTTCGCTCGCGCCGCCGGCTGGTGCGAGACCCTTGCCTTCGCAGCGCGCGGGCAGCTATCAGAGTTTCCAGTCGGTTGCGAGTGCAAGGATGGGAAATGGCGGTGCTGGCGCGGCGGATCCTTCCCCGCCGCCTAGTAGTGGTGGTGGAGGCTCGACGGCGCAGGAGAGGTTGAAGGCGAGGCTTTGGGGGGCGGCGAGGTCGGCGAGTCCCGGGCCGGGGAGTCAGGGTGGGTCCAGTGGTGGTGGGGATCAGGGTTATGATGGGGGAGGTGGTGGGGGGAGGAGGTTTGGGAGGGTGACGTGAGAGTTGGTGAGAGATGTGGGAGACGAAAGAGTGTTGTTGGAACGTGAGGGTGGTATAGGCGAGATGAAAAGTCGAGGATGGTGCCTCTGTGGACCTTTCGAGGCCAAATGGCGGATTGGAAATGCTGGGCCAGCCAAACGCCACACGATGGCTCAGGAAGTCGTTGCCTGGAGGTCATATCCCCACCGATGAAGCGTTGCCAGCAAAGTGGTGAAGAGTTGCGAACGTCGACAAGGCACACATGGTTGCAAGGAAAATGGAGGGAGGGAGGAATGGGAAGAGGATATACAGATTTGATGAACCAATCTTTGTGGTAATTCGATACAAGTAGTAGAAACACATCTCCCGAGCTTTTACACTCCCCAAAACTCCAGAAGCCTATGCACAGCTCATGTGTATGCCTTATGTGCGTATGTACATCAAAAGTCCCATGCGCAAAATGCGATGCTGCAAAAGAAAAGAAAAAACCATCCAAACTCAAAACCCAGATCATAAAGGACTATACCTCGCACCAGAAGAAGCCGCCCTGCCATCTTTATCCCAAGCGAACAAACCGGCCTGGTAACCCCTCCTCCTGCGCAAGAAAACTCTCACAACATACGCAAGCGCCACAACGCCAGACACCACGAGCGCGAACACGAAAAGCTTCCAACTCCAGCTGCCGCCCGACACGCGCTCTGCTGGTAATGAGGTGCCTAAGACGTTCTTGTCCTTGTCCAGCGCCGCGATGCGGTAGGCCATCCAGCCTTCGCTGGAAGACGGGAGGGCGATGGAGTCTTCGAAGCCGGTCTTTTCTACGACGTCGATGGCGCGCCAGTTGCTTTCATCCCCTGCGCTGTCGGACGCGCTCTTGTGCCCTTGCAGTTCCCAGCTCGCCACTTCCGTCGCGCCGTTCCAGCTTGTGAATACTTTGCCGTTGTTGATGCGTGCGCTCACGGGCCAGCTGGGCTTGCCAACCCATTCGTCGGTCTTGAAGACGCGGTACGATTTCACCCTCTCCCAAGGGAAGGATTTTGATGCCGCCAAGTGCGCTTCGCAAAGCAGGGTGCCGTCGGGCGAGAACTCGGTCCAGGCGGCCGACGCACCCCAGCCGACGAAGACGTTGCCGTTGGGCAGGGTTTCCACCGAGCCCTGCGACGAGGCTAGCGTGCGCTGGTAGCTGGCGTAGGATTGGATGAGCTCGGCGGTCATGTCGTTGGTGTTGAGGCGCACGATGCGCGCGGTGCTGTGCGAGGCGTCCACGTGCAGGGCGCCTGCCATGCCGTTCGCGAAGAAGGAGATGGTGTATACGCCTTCCTCGCCGTTGGCTTGCGAGGGTAGGCCGATCCAGCGCGCGTCGTGTTGCCAGCTGAAATCTGTTGCGAGGCCGTCGCTCAGGTCTTTGAAGGAGTTGTGCTTGCCGCCTAGTTGCCAGAGCACTTCGCCGGATTTGCCGTCTATTAGGGAGATGGTGTGCGTGTGGCGGGAGGAGATTAGGTAGTTTCCTGATACGGGCTCTTTGTCCACCGAGTTGATGTGGAAGGAGTCGAAGGGTGAGGATTCGCTGTAGCCGCCGAAGGGGTTGGTCATGTAGCTCTCGGCGGGTGGGAAGTGTTCGCTTGCGCTCCATTCGAAAAGCAGTTCATTCGTCTCGAGATCGATTTCTTGGAACATTGATTCCACAACCCAGCCCTCTTTGCCGCGCCAATGACCTAGGTTTGTAAGATCTACCTGCTTTGCAGTGTAGACTGTAATGAGAGCCGTTCCTTCGTCCGTGAGCTTAAACTCATGCAAGTCGCCGTGCAAGTTGTCTCCAATTGCGTCCAGAGTCCGCGACACATTGTACGAGCTGTCGAGCATGTAGTATTTTCCTTGTCCCATCGTTCCGGCTTTCCTACCCGCCCAGAAGGTCAGGTAATTCTCCCCCTTGTATTGCTGCAAGCGCATGTTCAGAACCGTCCCATACTCAGTCGTTGTCCAGACCAATCCTCCTCGCGCATCGTAGATAGTCGGGCCAGGGTCCGCTATTGAGGGTCCGTTGAGGGTAACAAAGACATTCCCGCTATCGCACTGCTCGTCCCATTTTACCAGGTTCGGCTGTGATGATGGCGTGTCGAAAGAGACGTATTCTTGCGCAGGGTATGCGCCGTAGACTGCAAGGTCGTAGAAAGGAACTTCGAGAGAGGGTATGAACCAGGCGAGGATCGGGAGGAAGGCTTGGTGTATGATCAGGAGAAAGAGCGAGAGACTGATGGCCACGGCGAGGAATATGAGGGCTATCCGAGTCTTTGGGCGTTGAGAGAGCATGTTTGGGCGTGTGTGTCAGGGAGGATGGCCGCGAACGGCTCGGGCGATGGTCGCCCTGTTGGCGGGGAGGCCTGCTCTCTGCCTGTCTGGTCGTGAAAAGTCCTGAATGATAGGAGAATGATGATGTAAGGATATAGGAGATAGATAGATGGTAAGAATGCGAACAAAGACAGGGAAGAGCGGAGAAAGACACCTCCTACCTGCAACCTCCAAACAGAGCAAGAGATGCTAGTATACCCAGGAAAGAGCTGATCGAGTAGGCGTCGTTGGCCCTGAGGGGAGGGCAGATGCCCATGCCGCGATGCCATGGCCCACTACTGAAGACGGCGTCGATGCCAAGTCGTCTTGTATTGGCGTACCGAATACGCGAACGGACCTCTGGTGACGATCTCAAGTTTCGTTATTTCCGGGGAATCGGGGAAACTCGCAATACGCTCCGCGGAAGGGAGATGATATATGACCGCCATTTGCAGCGATTTTTGCGGTGCCTTGAATGAAGCCTTGGTAGTTTGTCTCCGGGTTAAGATGTGGTTGAGTCTGACTGCGATACGTCGGTGGCGCAACCTAGAAGGTTTGCCAATCGCGCAGAGTTTTGAGGGCTTCGCCCATCTTTTTGGTTCTCCACGTGCCGAACACACGGCCACATGTGCGGGGCCTGGAAGCAAGAAAGGGTTAAAGTCTCAATTCTCACATCACTCCAGGGCTCTTCGGCCGTGTCGCGGCGCCGGTGATGCTTTGCCTGCTTCTTTGTCGACCGGTGCCTTGTCCGTCTTCTGCTTGGTTTTGAAGGCTGTTGCGCTGCGAGGGAGCAAGACCGAGAGGCTCGCGTTATCGCGAACGACTAGGGTCGAAGATGATAAGCGACTCGGCAACAATCCTCCCGGGGTGTTTGCAGGTGCTGACGACGACGGCATAGCGATATGGTCTGGCAGCCGATACCAGATGAAGTCTGGCGTTCGGTAGCACAAGATATCCCCATTGTGGCAAAGCCAAGACCTTGGAAAGCTGCTATACCATCGCGTAGTGGTTTGCGATAACAATACCTGCACGCAGTCAGCTTCGCGATGAGAGGACTCTACCTTCCGGAATATGTCGAAATAAGCGTCGTAGAAAGCTACTGGCCGTCATTGTCTCATTGGTGACTTCGCATGAAGTCCGGAGATGCATGCATCGCAAAAAGACAGCAGTCTTCGAACAGCATGACAACAACAGGCTCGCAAAACGCAATGGTTGACAAAGGGGAACCAGGCTGCTTTTCAACAAGGCAGATGAAAACTGCTGCCTGCACAACGGTCAGGCTTGTGCACACAAATTGACACTATTTGAATGATGCAAATGCAGGAATCCTGATCTTTCAATACGAGGCGAAGGACGCGAAGGATGCGGGGTCCGCGGGATCCTGCGCAGACCAATCTGGAATGGAAGTCCATATCATCCGACAATCAAAACGACTTTACCCCATCACATATGTCTACAAGGCACAAGAACGCCTGAGGGCGTCGTGGCGCGCAGCCAACGCATCATACATGGTACAGCTTTCGGCTCAGCAGGACATTCATCAGTCGAAATCATGATGCGATTCTTGGATTCTCAATTCAATCTGGTGATTTCGGAAATTTCTGATGTTGACGGCCTTTTCTCTATCAATACTACTTGAATCAGACCATCTTAAAGTCCGAAAGAGCTCGCAAGAAAGACTCACGCCATCAGACGACCCCAAGGCTGAATATGTTCAGCTCTCCTCAAGAGGCGGGGTGCATGCGTCGCGAGGCTGTGATGATGGAGCTGTCTGGTGGTACAACCGTCAGCCTGGTCCTCGTCGCTCCTTGATGGCAACACCTTACTCTCCAAGAAGATCACTTTGAACTTGATCACACCCAAACAGGGAAAAGTGTTCACCGCCGCCCACGCCTTCTGCATCCACAAAGCGCGAAGCCATCGAGGGAGCGGACGACAGCCCAAGTCTCTCAGATCAGGAGACCCACAAAGGTTCACATGTTCAGCTCCGAACCACAACCTTCTCTCAAGTCGCGATGGATCCTGTCACGATTCTGGGCATAGCGGCGGCTACCGCTCAATTCATCGACTTTGGACTGAAGACTGTAGTCCTCTGCAAACAGATCCGAGACAGTGCTACCGGCTCCACGGAGCACCAATCAGAATTGCAGCTTTCAATCAAGCGTTTGAATGCAATCAAGAAGGGCGTGGACGTCAAACAGTGCCCTGCTGGTACAAGCCGCGTAATGAAGCAGACCGTCCAGGACTGTTCTTCTGTCGCCGGGGAGCTCGAGACACTCTTGCTGGACGTCCAAGCCATTGCAAAGAAGAAGCCACTTGGAGCTCTGAGAGCTGCACTGCGCTCGCTGAAAGACCAAAAGAAGATTGAGAAGCTACAGAACAAGCTGGAAAAATGCCAGGACAGATTCCATGCTAGCGTCAGCATGGACACTCGCGAGAAGGTTCTGCAGTTGTTGACTGAACAAGGCAAGGCGAGTGACACCATCGAACACTTCTTGGTCCCGAAACTGCAAAGCATGCACTTGGACTCTTCGAAAGCGCACAAGGAAACACACGACGCGTTGGCGGCCTTGGATAGCCAACATGAAGCTTCGAGCAGCAAAATCATACAGGGTCAAGAAGACTCTCGACAAGAGATGCATGTCAGGTTTGACGATGCCAAGCATTATGCTCAGAGCTCCGATCTTCACGAGTCATTTCTGAAGAATCTCGAGTATCCGGAAATGTTCGCCCGCAAAAGCAGCATTCATTCACCTTCATCAAACACGTTCGATTGGATCTTTACAGGGAAGCTTTCTGAACGCGACGATTCCTCAGAAAGGAAAGAGAAAGAGCATAGGGGAAAATTTTCGCGCTGGCTTCAAGATGACCAAAACGTGTTCTGGATCAATGGCAAGGCTGGATCGGGCAAATCGAGTCTAATGTCGTACATCGAAAGCGACCCACGCACGACCGAACTACTGAAGGTATGGGCCGGTTATCGTCCCCTGCACATCTTCAGTTTCTTCTTCTGGCGGGCTGGATCAGATCTCCAGAAAAGCGTCGTGGGGATGTTGCAGTCTCTCCTGTACCAGCTTGCTCAAAGAAAGCCAGCCGTAATCGAGTCAATCATGCAACATGATCCCGCCACAAGATACTCGGGAGCTTGGAACGAAGAGAGACTGCTCCGAGCCCTGCCGACGGCATTGTCCTTCTATCGGGAGGAATGCGTGGTTTGCTTCATCGACGGCCTTGATGAGTTTGCGGGCCAACACAGGGTTTTACTTCGCGCCTTGTTCACCATGCAGTGCACTTCTGGCATGAAACTATGTGTCTCTAGCAGGCGTGAAGGCGCCTTGAGAACCCAACTTTGCCAATTCCCGTCTATACGCTTGGAAGATCTCAACCGCGATGACATCAGGACTTTTGTTCAGAATGAGTTTAAGCCTTGCGGCAAATTCTTCGATTACAGACTCGTACAAGAGGTTACCAATCGCGCTGAAGGGATCTTTTTGTGGGCGGTACTGGTCTGCAAGTCTCTGATAGAAGGACACGATGCCGGAGACGATGCAGAAACGCTACAACAACGCCTCAGATCCATTCCCTCAGGGCTACAGGACATCATCCACTACATGTTTTCAAACTTGAACGAAGTTCATCATGCCAACATCTCTTTGTAATTTCATCTTTTGAAAAGGAAAGTTGAATATCATCTGGACGTCAGTGTTGCGTTGATCACAGTCATGCTGCACAAACAGCCATTCAGATCATGGCAAGATTTCACGAATGTTTGCGACGACTGGCATGACCGCATTGTCGCGCAATGCAAGGGTCTCATTGAGATCTCTGCCACATATTACCGTACGGAGTCGAAGTGGGCTTTCAGAGACATTTCAACGGGAAGCATTCGCCATCGTTTTTGGAAACAGGACGATCCAGCAACAGAGCAAGACCATACCTGTTCGTACCTCCAATGGATGCATCGTTCTGCTTACGATTGCATAGTCGGCGATTCGAAAGACGGATCAATACCATGGATGGAAGGCTTGAATGAACGTTCTCTAGCGCACGAGGCGCTGAAGGCCATTGCATGGATAGCTCAGCACACGCCGCACGGCTTTCTCAGACGTGACTACTCCGTTCCCTTAGGGCCTTTGCGCGTGCAGATGACGTGCTTCGGAAATATCGTCACATCAAACGCGGCCAATCTGACTGAAGAAACCTATGCAATGTTGGACGAAATACACGACACGATACTTACATCGCTATACGAAGGTGGTGCGCCTGGTATGTGGATTCCCGTCATTCTGGGACACACAGAACAGGCGAGACCGGAAGGTCATGCCCGTATGCTAGATTCTCTCACACCAGGAGATCGTTTCAAGTCGCTCTACAACTTGCCATTGCTGGCATTTTGGAACCCAGTCTTGGGGACACTTGATGATTATATATCGTCCCGGTTCGAGCGCATAGCGAGTAATGACTTCGCCGTCTCGATTTGTGCTGTAGTGAGCTCTTATCTTGAGTTTACTGGACACTATACGCCGTGTAGGTCAAGCTGTGTGAAGATGATGAACCTGCTTCAGGAGCGATCAAAGGGTTGCGAGCACCTCGCCATGGTTGTCTACGATCACGTCGGAGTTTTGGGAAGCGAGGAAGGGAGGACTTGGCTAGTTACATGTGTAGGGAACGACGGGAAAGAATCAGAGATTGCCGCCTGGAGCTTGATGGAAATAATGAATTATGCCGAAAGTGCACGCAACGAAGAGTGGTGGAGTACGGCGTACTGGAAAGCAGCGGATGCCAGGCGAATATTCGCGAGGGAAATCATGACACAAAAGGGGACCAACTCCTCACAAGCAGTGCCCTTGCAACTGACACTACCTCTCAGATGTTTTGCGGGAGAATTTGGAATTGGACCAAGGGGAAATATCCCGCCGATGCTTCGAATTTTTGTTGTCTCGGCAGATTGGTCAGATCTTGACCGCTCGCTTAGGGACCACGATCTGGCCGAATTACTTGTCGGCCATGAAGACTGCCGTATCATCGCTTGCTTCGACTTGAGCGTCCAGACCACCAAACATCTTCTCACCCACTTGAAAGGCAAACCAGTCAAATTCACGTTCTTCGGCACATATTCGGATTATGCTCAATGCCTCGAAGCCATCGTGAACGAGATCTGGGACAATGTCGGAGCACAACTTGACGCATGGCAGCAACTTCACCTTTTGACTTGCGTCAAGAAATGGTTCAAAGTCTTTTGGGAGACCCGAGAATCTGTTGTCGAAGAGGTAGGGCCTGACGAAGATGACGAGGAAGGCGAGAACATTCAAGGTGGTGAGCACAGCGTGCCCAGCGAGGCCAAGCAGGGTGTCACTGATGTTCAGGATGCTTCATAAGATATCCCATTTCGAATTCCCACTCAAGAGGGACAGGCAGGCTAAATATCATACGGACGTCGTTGGTCAAATGGTTCAGGACACCAAGAGCATGGTTCAGGCGTATTTGATGATTATGAGATGAACGAAGATAATGAATGGTAATGCAAAATTGTGGCGTCCTAGAAGCAAATACTGAACTTGCTTGATTTAGACGTGTCGTGTTCGATGCCTTTCTCCTTATTCTAAGGGAAAATAATTGTCCTCAGCCCTTTACAGCAACTTGGTCTTTGCGAGCTTGGGTTTACTTGTCACTCGCCCATATTTAGTGAATCATAATTCATTACAACCAGCCCTCGGCATCCAGCATCACACCAACCCCCTCCTCGCATCAAACGGACTCCCCCCCATCCCCTCCACCTTCACACTCCCAAACGCCTTCCTCCCACCCGGCGTGAACTTCTCCTCCCCACCCAACAAACCCTGCGCCAACGGATCCGAGCAATACAGAGCCAGAAACTTATCCGCCGCGTCGCGCAAAGCCTCCGTGTACCCCTGCAGCGCCAGCGTCTGCACGTGAGCTCTGAAAGTGAACAGCACGCTTTTGAAGGCTTTGTTGTACACTTCGGTGAATTCTTGGTCGCTTCGTCGCTCTGCCTCGAGTTCTGAGGGCGTGAGGTTGGGTTCTGGAGGGGCTGGTGCTGGGGATGCGGAGTTGGAGCGTTGTTGCTTGATGTGCTGTTTGCGCGTTGATTGGGATAGGCCGTAGAGGCGCATGCCGGCCATGACGACGCGGGAGATGGTGTCTTTGTTCTTCTTCTCCGTGATGGCTGCTGCGCTTGGTTCCAAAGATGGCTCGACGGGGAGACTGGAGGAGGTCTGGACTCGGCTCAAAGTTGAAGGTTGCTTCTCGAGCGGAGCTGGGCCGCGGACACTGCCTGGCCGTGAAGATGCTATGCTTGGCGAACGGCTTAATGGGCGAGTTTGAAGAGGCGTATTGCTAGAAGTGCGGCGATGGGATACGTCAGGCTTTGCAGCGGCGGCGGCAGAAATACCCTCGCCACCTTGACGGCGAGCTGAGGCACGGCGAGCTGCGGCTTCATCAAGGGTTGACGTTGCTGTGCGGCGTTTCTTCGTTGGTGGCTCGTGAATAGTTTCGGCTGGGTCTGGAAGATGGGTTGGGAGGAAGACTGCGGGAATCGTCTCGGCATCATCTGGTTGAGGGGAGAGCGGAGGTGAAGGAAGGTTGCCAATCTGAAGAAGATCCGAGGACATGGCCAGAGCAAGGACTTGGAGAGCCTGCTGATCGGGTGCAGATGTCTGGGCACCATTTTCGAAAGGCGAGGAAGCTGGAGGTGTAGGGAGCCTTTGTCCATGATGTAGCTGAGGTCTTGAAGCAATCAAGAGGAGTTCCGTGATTTGTGGTGAACCACTGGACACATTGTGACCACCCTCCACTCCTACAAGCACGCCAAATGGCGACTCTGGTTGTATTGTCTTCCACCAGGCTTCATTCTCTTTTGGACAAGCAAGCAATACGCGCTCCAGGTAATCTCGTGCGTGTGAATCATCCGTAGTTATATTGTATTGCTGCCCTAGTAATATATGTAAAGGCAGCTGGGCGACATCGACTACGCTAAGGAATCGAAGGGGTGCATCTTTGGGCAGGACGGATGGGTATGCGCTCGGCGTTGTGAGCGTGATATCTACGATTGTTTAGTATGCATTCACGGAGTTGGTCAACCTGAGAGCTTACCTGAGGTGGTATCAGTCTCTGGCAAGCTAAGTGCATGCTTCGTGGTAAACATCGTTGCCGTATAGAGCTCGCCATTTCAAGTTCGCGATGGCACGCGAGGTGAAGCGCGATTGAGGCAACAAATCTCGTGCCTGAGGCATCCAGAAAGCATTCACAAACACTCCAGCACCAAACCCACGACGGCATCAAAACCGTCCCTTCCCATTTCCGACGCCCCGGTCAGACCCAAGCCAAGAATGAGCATTCTCTCTTCTTGGGGACGTTGCATGAGAACTGCACTTCCAATGGTCGTTGCGAGCGTCTGACCAACAATCTCGTCGTCCCGCCTGGTGCCACCCAGCACCGTCGTCGCAGTCAGATGTGTCATAGGAAGCAGCTCGTTGGCAGTATCGTGATTGTGGAACACACCTGGATTCATAGGATCGGTGTTCGTGGAGGCGAGCGGCACATGCACCCAATGTGCAAGCTTGCCGGCTTGTGAGATGGCGAGCAGGATTTTGTCAGAGAATTGAGTACAGGTGACTGTGGTTTGGATTCCTTTGACAAGACCAGAAGATGTCTTTGCTGGGGCCGGGAAAGGTAATTGTCGGACTTCTGGGGCGGCCATTGTATGAGGTAGTAGTTGCAGAAGGCGTATGAGGAAAGGCCAGATATTGATTGACTCGTTGGTTCGCTGTTGCGATTGTGATAAGCAGTCTTCTTTGGTGACTGTGTGAGTTTCGAAGGACAAGAATAGGATGTTGTCAAAAGTATTGCAGCTGGTGTGTTAATCAAATATTTGATGTCTGATATCTCTCATGTAGCCCGTAAGGTATCCTTCAGTTTTAGGGTCCGGACGGACCACCGACGATCCACGTCGCATGTGAAAGCTCGCGGGGAAACTTTCACAGAGCTTCACTTTTTCGTCTTGCCGGTCAACTTTTATTAGTTACTATACTACATCACACAACAAATTGTTGTCACATCACGGCAAAATGCCGCCCAAATTTGTTCCTCGCGAACGCAAGCACAAGCGTCTGGCAAAACAGAAACCCACCTCGATAGACGAGCAGAATGCCAACGCAGATCTTATGCTGCCGAAAACCGCCGCCGAGAAGGAAGAGCGCAGGCGCAAATTGCAAGAAGAGCTGCGTGCACAGCAACCACAGTCGAAAATCACCAGCAAGAAGCGCAAGCGTCTGGATCATTACATCGACACGAAATTGAGGAAGGAGGAGAACCAGGAATTGATCAAGAAGCTTGCTGCGCAGCAGGTTGATACGAGTTTACTGCAGAGCGCTAAGAAGCTTGGTCGCGTAAATGAAAGTAAGAGGGAAGGCTTGCAAAGAGCGTTGAAAGAGCGGGAGAGAGGGATTGATGTAAGAGGAGACCATGATGCGATTCTGTTCGAACGGAGGAAGAGCGTGGACGAGCCTGAGCAGGCGCCTGAAGAAGAGGAGGAAGATGATGAGTCTGAGGAAGAGGTGGAGGCTAGACCTTCAGAGGAATCGCAACCACCAGCGAAATCGAAGTCAACAAGTAATGGCGTGGGATCTGGTGGCTTGTTCGGCGGGGGACTTAAGAGACCTCTCGAGATGGGAGAGGATGGCCGGCCTGTGATTAAGAAGCGCAAGAGGGTAAAGAGGACGAAAGAAGATCTGCGCTCAATGTTTGGTGCAATTGAGAACGGTTCTGAGGATGAAGACATGGCTGGCGCATCAGATAGCAATAGCGACAGCGAAGAGTCTGACTTCAAGGGCTTTGACTCTGAGCCCGACGAGGAGGAGCTTGGGAGTGACGACGATTCGGAGGATGAGGAGGACGACAGTGAGGATGAAGAAGACGAGAAAAGCGAGGAAGAAGACGAAGAGGAAAGCGAAGGGAAGGACACCAAGAAAAAGGCTCGCTCATCAGCCTTCAAACTTTGGGCCACCGAACAACGACATGATGCTCTTGGATTCCAACCCTCCACCGCCCCTATAGACGATGCTGTTATCCGGGCTGCATTCAAGCCCAGAGCACCATCACCTGATCCTGTTGCGCAAGCTCTTACGAGTGTTCCTACGACCACTACAGCTCGACCAAAGAGCGCGATCACGATTCCACGAACCGAGGAGATTCAGAAAGTCCGCATGGAGCTGCCCGTTGTGCAAGAAGAGCAAAATATCATGGAAGCGATTCACAATAACCCTGTTGTTGTCGTGTGCGGTGCAACAGGCTCAGGAAAAACTACGCAGGTTCCTCAGATGATGTACGAGTCTGGGTATGGTGCTTTGATTGGCAACAAGACAGCTGCAGAGGAGGAGAACAAGCCATCTCTAGGACGCGGAATGATCGGTGTCACACAGCCTCGCCGTGTTGCTGCTGTCTCCGTTGCTGAGCGTGTGGCGACCGAAATGGGAGAAGAGTACAAGAATCGCGTTGGCCATCAGGTACGATACGACACGACCGTCTCTCGCGAGACTGCGATGAAATTCATGACCGACGGTATCTTGCTTCGAGAGATTGGTCAAGACTTTATCCTCTCGAAGTACTCGGCTGTTGTGATCGACGAAGCGCACGAGCGTAGCGTCAACACCGACATCCTTATTGGCATCCTGTCAAGAATTGTCAATCTGCGTGATGAGCTTACTAAGGAAGAGCCGGAGAAGTACTACCCGCTGAAACTTGTCATCATGAGTGCTACACTCAGAGTATCGGACTTCATGCAAAACCAACGACTGTTCAGAAACGGAGCGCCTCCAATCGTGGAGGCCGAGGGACGACAATACCCGGTCACTGTTCACTTCAGCCGCAAGACGCAGCGA
This sequence comes from Cladosporium sp. IMV 00045, assembly GCA_001931905.2. NCBI lineage: Eukaryota > Fungi > Ascomycota > Dothideomycetes > Cladosporiales > Cladosporiaceae > Cladosporium > Cladosporium sp. IMV 00045. The sequence goes on along the minus strand of MSJI02000687.1, from coordinate 94,019 downwards.
GACTTCGTTGCTGAGACAGTCAACAAAGTGGCAAGAGGTCACAAGAAACTGCCACCCGGCAGTATTCTTGTCTTCTTGACAGGCCAAAACGAAATCGAAACCGTTGCAAAACGCCTCAAGGATACACTTGGAAGCAACATGGCAGGCTATGGCAAGATGCTTAAGGCGAGAGAAAGCTCTGATCAGATGCCGCTTGAGCTTGATGATATGGAAGAGAGCAGCCAGCGCAAGCCCAATGATACTCTGGAGGGAGAGGACAGCGATGATTCAGACACCGAGTTCCAAGGCATCGATGATGCCGAGGACGCCGAGTTTGAGGTCGAAGACGACGAATCTGGACCGCGTGGCGCGCTCAAACCGCATATTCTACCGCTCTACGCCTCGCTCCCAACGATGCAACAGATGCGTGTCTTCCAACCTCCTCCCGACGGTTCTCGTATGATTGTGCTAGCGACGAATGTTGCCGAGACTTCCCTTACGATCCCTGGTGTCCGTTACGTGTTCGATTGTGGCAGAAGCAAAGAGAAGAAGTACGACACAGCGACCGGCGTTCAGACCTTCGAAATCGACTGGATTTCCAAGGCCAGCGCATCTCAGCGTTCTGGTCGTGCTGGTCGTACTGGTCCTGGCCACTGCTACCGCCTGTACAGCAGTGCTGTCTTCGAGAACTACTTCGCAGAGCACGGCATCCCTGAGGTTCTCAGAACGCCTCTGGAGTCAACGGTCCTGCAGTTGAAGGCCATGGAAATTGACAATGTGGTCAACTTCCCATTCCCTACGCCACCGGACCGCTCACAGCTGGCTACTGCAGAGAAGCTCTTATCCAACCTGGGTGCCATCGATGCGAAGACTGGCAGGATCACAGACACTGGTAGAGAGCTGATCAAGCACCCAGTCAGCCCACGCTTCGGTAAAATGCTTCTCCTCGCAATGCGCAACAACCTCGTCGCACCCACAGTCGCCACTGTTGCTGCACTTGCTGTCGGAGACCTCATGATCCCTCAAGCACAATTCAACACCACCAGCTCAAAGGACGACGGCTCTGACGACGAGTACGACTCCGACCCAGAATCGCGTGCCAACACCCGCCAGGCCGAAGCCGCTGCCCTGACAGTATCACAACAACGTCAACAAGCCTACGGTCGGGCCCAAGCCACCCTCTCTCGCTGGGACGACCGAAGCGACTGCATCAAAATGCTGACCGCAGTCGCCGCGCACGCCGACGCAGCCTCCAAACACACCGCCTCAACTTTCTGCGCAGACTTCTTCCTCCGCGAAAAGGCCATGCAGGAAGTCCAACAGCTCCGCGCCCAATTGCACAACATCGTCCGCTCCACGCAGCGCTCCGCTTCCCAAAACAAGAGCACAGCGTGGCAACCAACCGTCGCCCTCCCCTCCGAGCGCGACCGCAAGCTCCTCACCCAAATCGTCGCCTCAGGCTTCATCGACAACCTCGCCATCCGCAGCGACTTACTCCCGAACGCCGCCCCCTCCGCCCTCCGCAAACCCCGCCGCGCCATCGAAGTCCCCTACACAACGCTCTTCCCTTCCATCGATGCCGTCGACCGCTCCGCCTCCCCCGAGCAGCAAGAAATGCAGCGCTCCGTATTCGTGCACGCCGCTTCCGTACTTTCCCGCCGCAGCGTGGCCGAAATGCCCGCTTACATCGTCTACAGCCACCTCTCCCGTGCCGGCGGCTCGAGTATTGCCGACGTCGGCTCGGTGGGCAAAATGCCGCGTACGCGCATGCATCCGCTCACGGCGCTGGGCGCGAAGCAGGTTGCTGCGCTTGCGGAGGGGACGCCTTTGTTGGAGCTGGGCAAGCCGGTGGGGAAGATTGAGGAGTTGGAGGGTGGAAAGAAGAGGGTTTGTTGGGTTGGTGTTGAGGTTAAGGGCCCGGCCGGGAGTGCTGCGGCGCCTTGGCCGATGGGCGCTTGGAAGGTTAGGCAGGTTAGGGGAAGGAAGGGGGAGTGGGTTGTTGAGGAGGTTTTGGCTAGGTAGTTTCGTAGGAAATTCGAGTGTGGTAATTGAATTGGATGCCGTCTATTGACTTGGCTACTGCTCTCCTTCGCGCGACAAGGCAAATGCCAAATGCACAGCTATCATATACCCTGGTTTGCTGATAATCACACCCCAACGCTGAGAATGAAAACTTGATCCAAAGCATTGTTGTTGACGACAGCCATGCGTATCTATCACCGTGCTTCATCTTCGTTAAATTCGTCTACTACTCTGAACGGTTTCGAGAGCGTGAGACCAGGCAGCTGGAGTTTTCACATCCCAGGGGAAAAGACTATAGGAATCTATCAATCTTCTCATGTAATCGTAATACATACAAAGCCTCTACAGACCTCTGAAAGGAAATGGCTAAACCGCAAGACACCCACCCCAATGCATACCAAATCTACACAGCCAAATCCGCAACCCGCAACGCCTCCTCGGCCTCCTCAGCCTCCAAAGCCGCCTCAACAGCCATCTGCTCCCAATGCCTGGCGCCCACAAACTGCCCACCACCTCCCTCCCCATTATCCCCTTCTACAAGATCAAACAGCCTGCGGTAGCAAGGATCTCCCTCTCTATTAAAGTGCTGGTACGGATTCCCCTCTTCCAAGTAACTGCTGCACAGATAGCAGAAGTGCGTCTTGCACTGGTAGCAGTGCATGTGGTTGCAGCCGTAGGTTTTCTGCACGGGACACCGGCAGTAGGCGCAGGGAGAGGTGTTCTGCGCTATGTAGTCGTACGACGCTTTCTCTTCCGCGCTCAGTTCGTCGGCGTCGCGTGGGTGGCAGCGTTCGAAACTCCCGTGCCATGATTTGTAGCAGATCCGGCAGAAGGCCATGGTGCATTTGGGGTTTTCGCACACGGCGAGTCGTTCGTCGACGTCGCTGTCGGAGAAGAGTTTGGCGGGCGCGGGGAGGAGGGAGAGTTTAGTTAGGTGGGTGAGGGCTTCTTCTTCGTCGTCTTCGGAGCGGTAGTCTTGTAGGTTTGGGGGGATGGGTGGGTATTTGTCGTTGCGGGCTGGGTGTTTGCAGGCTTTGCGTGGACAGTAGACGGTGTGCGGGTCGACGTCGAGGCGTTTTTGGCGCTTCAGTTCGACGTAGCGACGCGCTGTTGCTTCTGAGATGCCCATTTCCAGGAGCTTGCGTGGGTGTAATGAGCGTTGCTTTTTGCGTGGACGAGGGCCGTCTTGCTCTTCGCCGCAGTTGGGGTCGACGCATCGCACGATGTCGACGTCGCCTTCTGTGATGGCGTTGGTGTAGTAGTCTTGAAGACATGGTTTGCAGAAGACATGTTCGCAGTCGACGTTGAAATAGCAGGATTTCCCGCTCTTCGGCTCCAGGCAGATTCCACAGTCGTAAGTGCCAGCTTCGAATATTGATTTTGCTTTTGCGATGTTGAAATCGATGAGTTGGTTTTCGTAAGATGGTGGCAATTCCCAAGATTGGCCATTATCGTTGAGGCCGAAACCCTCTTCGGCGGATTGAGTTAAGGAATCGATGTATGTGAACAGTATCTGGCATCGTCCGTACTCCTCCCATAGCTGAGCCACACTTTCTTCGAGCCTGCGTAGGACAAATGCAGGCGCCCAGTCGGGATCCGTCTCGAGGGTGACGGTTGGCGGGTTTTCGGCTGGGTAGCCGTCGGGAAGAGTGATGTGTAACTTGAGATCCGGCAAATATTTGAACATGTGGTATTTTTGTGGCAAGTCTCCGACTGGTAGGGGAAGTCTTTCTGTATCATGAGGGGATTTCACCTCGCTGCGAAAACCGACAGACAAGCCCTGACCGTCCTTCAACGATGGTGTGACAGGCAAGTCGATAGATGCTGAATAATTGTCGTGGAGCTTGAGTTCAGGATAGATCGCAGTCAGCGAGGACAGCTCTTCTTCACGTTCGTCGTACGTGTCGTCCATGTTTGCTGTACGTATCCGGTGTCATGCAGTCGAATGAAGATGAGACCGTCGCTTGCAGGTCATGAGCTGTGCATGATGACTGGGAGCAAACACTTGGTGAAGGCGATCGTGAAATGTTTCCTTTGCGACTGACAACCTCTTTCCCGATTCTTTGACGATTGACCTGTCCAGATCTTGAATTGTCGTCACGAGAAAGAAATAAGGTGTAAGTGAATTGAGATGTATCAAGTGGCGTCGGTTGTGGCGAGTCGTCCAGCAAAGTGATTACCTGATCCAAGCAGCAAGTCCCGCAGGCATGGCTGAAGCTGGCTCGTGCGCAAGCGGCTCTGCCAGCTGCACCAAATCCACCATTGAAGGAACAAGACCAGATTCCAAACCTCGACACCGCCGGGACACCGGCACCCAAACACTTCCAGACGCCGCCGCCGCCGTCGACACGGCCACCCCCTCCGCCAAAATGGAAGCTCCGCCCCTGGCCTCCCTCTCCCTCACCCACGTCCACTACGACCCCTCGTCCCGCCTCTCCCACGCCTGCGCTTTCCTCGCCCTCGTCCCGCAAGCCCTCTGCATCGCCTACGCCACGCTCCTCTACTCCTCGCGCGAGGTGGAAATCCTGCTCATGTTCGCCGGCCAGATGGCCTGCGAGGCGCTGAACTGGGTGCTCAAGAGGTACATTCGCGAGGCGAGGCCGGCGCAGATGCTGGGGAAGGGTTACGGCATGCCCAGCAGCCATGCGCAGTTTGTGGCGTTTTTCGCGGTTTATTTGGGCCTTTGGGTCGTTGTTAGACATGATCCGTGGAAGGAGAACGCGAGCAAAACTCATGTCCCGACGCCTATGTGGCAGAGAGTTGCGCTCGCGCTGGCGGCTATGGTGGGCGCTGTTGCGGTTGCGCAGAGTAGGATGTATGTATTATTTTTGCCAGAAGTATGCAAGCAAGTCATTGGATCTGACGATTTCCTTCATAGTCATCTCAACTACCACAGCCCTCGGCAAGTCTACGTCGGCTTTGCCGTCGGTTCTCTCTGCGGTCTTGCTTGGTTTGTCGTCACTTCGATCGCGAGACATTACGGCCTCGTCGACAGCTTGCTCGACTTTGGACCTATACGATGGCTGAGAATGCGTGACCTCCTCGTCAACGAAGATCTGGTCGATGCGGGCTGGGAGCGCTGGGAAGCCACCCGACTACGGAGACGTGAGCTGTTTGCGAACAATACCATCTCGCGCCAGATGAAGAATCGATAGATCTTAGATTTTGTCAATCAACTCTGTGCATTCGCATATCGACCTCTTTCTTCACCCTTTCATCCTTCGACTTCTCGCATCCCTTCTAATGTGGTACAGCATACACAAAAACACTCCCGCAAGTAAGTCGTGCAACACAAACAGAAAACCCACAGCCTTGATTGCAGAGAGATCGAGTCGACAAGCGAAGCCATCCAGACCTCAGCCACCGCGAATCACCACTCCCTCGCCCCTCGCACGACTAACGGATGGCCGCAAAACCCGCATATGCCGGCTGCGGCTCTCTGCTTGCTGCTGCATGTCCGCAAGCGCCTTCATCCATTGGTTCTGCAAAGGCATGTGAAGCCGAGGGCCTGCGGTGTGAGGTTCTACGGCAGAGAGGGGTGGTCGCTTGGAGTTGTAAGATAGGTGCTGCTGCGTGTGGCGATACATGGAAATGAGAGGTTGGCGAGGTGGTGCAGCTAACAGAGAGCTTTACGGAACGACGTCCGGATCATGAACACGATTCATGGTGCTACTTGGTGCGATGGCGAGTAGAGATGATACGTCGCTGAGGTGGTGCGGCTAAAGAAGAGCTGCGTGGAGGGATGAAAAACGACTCAGTGCTCTGCTTGCGGTGGTGATGTGTGGAAATGATTCGTCGCTGAGATGGTGCAGCTAATTGGAGTGCTGTGCAAAGATTCTACTTTGCCCTGAGAAAGTGCTCGTCACCGCATGCAAGATCTGGAAGTGAAGTACTGCTGAATGTGGTGAATCAGCGGCAATGATACGTCGTTGAGGTGACACGGCTAACGGATGGCTGGACAACAGCATCCCCCACAACGCACAGAATTGCTTGGTGTACATATACGCTGTAATGCGTAGAATCATTCGACGCTGAGGTGGTGCAGCTAACAGAGGGCTCTGCAAATACGGCTCGACGTATGGATGGTTCTCCTTGGCGAATCAAAGAAGAGCAAGAACCATGCTGCGTCGTGTGGTGATGCGCGGCAATGGTACGTCGTTCAGGTGGTGCGGCTAACGGAGGCCTGCCGATGGCTTGTTTCACCCGCGCTGCAACGAAGGATGATCTGTTTAGTGGGCGACTGCTGCTTCTCCAAGTGAAACCTAGATAGCACAGATAACTGATGGCCGCCTATGAAGACAGACTTCAGCAGCAGCACCGCGCTGTGTCAGTATGAGAGCGAGTGCCACGACTAACGGATCGCAACTTGCGGGATCTGAGTGACCTTCTCCTTGGGCGTCGATGATGAACGTTCCTTTGCACGGCAGTGGAGCGCTGGAAATAGTAGGAGGCGAGGTCGTACAACTAATGGATGCTTGCATGCGTGATCTCACTTCTGCGTATCGATTGCAGGGGATGATAAGATTGCCTCTGCAAGGCATTGGAGTGTCGGGATAACAGTGTGGGAGGGTGAGGTGGCACAACTAACGGATGGCTGCGAGGAGCGGCATGAACGCCGAGTCCCTGCATGTGTAATCAGGCTGTGTGCATAATCAGTTGCCGATATATGGTTCGATTGAAGCTGCTCCACGCCTGCGAACTGTGGCGGTCTGGGTTGTTTGGGTTTATTGCGATGTCAGTTGGTTGCTGGATAGCCTCTTTGTTCCTACTCAGTAGCAAACGCCGTATTAAGCTCGATGTCAATCCACGCTGCCTGCTGCTTGTGTTTGACAGACCTGGTCTCTTGAGCAATCTGAAACAATGCTGTAATCAATTTTTGATGTAAGAAGTCCAAACACCCGAAAACTGTAAAACGCCCATGGCGGCTGACGATCGAACTTTCACTTGACCTCACCTTTACCTCAAGTCATTCGCTGGGGAACATTTTTCACATAATTTTTAAGCTCGACACACAGCACAAAATTCCGCGGTTGTAACCGTGTCCAGCATCGAAAATACGCATACCAACCTTGCACAGTCCAATCCGAATGGACTTCTGGGCCTTTCGTGGCCGCGGCTCGCAGCAATTTGAACCAGGAAGAAGGATGCCTGGAAGAGGACAACTGATGGGTAGATGAGAAGAGCTGTGGAGGGATAAACCGATGAAGACTTGTCGCCGCTGGTGGTTTCACTGTCCTTGGTCATCGAAGGGTCGACGTAGGCGCTGGCGAATACCTTCGCAAGTGCTTGCCGTGAGCTGTAGTTTGGGGATACTGCTGTTGAATACCTACCTTGTCATGCTCGGTGTTTGAAAGCCACTCTGGCAGCACCAGCACGTCCTGCCCATGGTATCGAGCCATGATTCAAAGAGCCTGCGCGATCTCTGCATCGTAAGTGGACTTGAATGACCCTCTGTAGATTGGAGAAAAGGGGTGAGTCCGCCGACTTGTCAGCCACATTGGCTTCCTTACCGTTTCACCGCGCGCAGCTTGCGCAAGCTGTCTCAGGTAGTTGTGAAGAGAGTCAAACAAATCATCACCGCTGGCTGTAGTCTACAATGTTGTCGTGAAGAATCAGGAGATCCCATGGCCTACGTGCGAGACCTTGCGGCCAGGCCCCTCGCCAGCTCAGCTCATCGTCGTGGGAGATTCCTCAAGCTGGTGGTGAAGAAGCAACTGCTGGCTGCTGGCTGCGCATCAGGAACAGGGTGCCCACCAGGTCTGACCCTAGCCCTCGGTATTGAGTGCTGGACAAATAGAACCCGGCCTCATGCATGGTGACAAGGAGCTCCATGCCGCGAGCCAGAGCATCCTCCTCGAGCCACCCTCATCGTCGCAGGACCATCGTGCGAGGCACACCGTCGCCGTCGGCCTCCGCTCAGGAGCCTCAGGCACCTCCGCTCACCTACAACAACCACTTCTGACTCTCCGATCAGGACTAGCGCCACGCCAAGCCAGCGTTGATTGTGAGGGCGTCAGCAGGGTATAAGTACCTCGCCCTGCCCTCTTCCCCTGATCTTCTTCTTCTTCTCTCTTCATACTTTCAGGGGATGGGTGCGCCAGTCATTGTACCGTGGGTGGCTGGATTACGTACTCCATCATTAGGGGGCTCGGGCCCAGTGTCGTATCTGTCCTTTTCACCCCTGACACGGAAATTTTTGGAAACCAACAAACAATTACTTTTCATCAAGGTCATTGGCATTCGCCGGTGCTTGGAGAAGAGTTTGTAGTCGCTTTGCAGTGTTGCGATGTTTTGTTTCTTGTTGTGTATCTCTACTTGCGCGCGGAGCGTGGTGTAGTTCAAGGGTGGCTGGGTAATGTGATGTGATGTGAGGTAGTGTTCCATGTACGTCCTCATACGTGTTGATGCCGTCGTTCCCTTGCTTCTCATCGTAGCCATTATGCTCATTGTCATGAAGACATTTGATGTCGCCGTCGCCGTTGTCGTCGCCGTGGGACGCTGCGTCGAGTGCAGGCTGCGCTGCCGTGCAACTCACGGCCGGTCAGCGAGGGACACTCTTTCGAGGTAGGCCAACAGCACCCGCCAAAGACAAGGGCATGCTTCTATGATAGTATGTGCTCTTTACGGGCCTTTACATCCAGCCGGCAATGCGTGTTGCGTTGCTACTGTTGCAGGTCCCAGGGCTACGCCCAGAGAGACCGCCAGTTGCCAGCTTGGTCTCCTCACTCAGCTTCGGTGGAGCGCACGAAGGTGGAGCGCACGGAGGTATGACATCCAAATGCAGAGAGGCCTCAAGACATCGATACGAAGAGCTCATTCCCTACAAGTGCGCTATTGCGTGCGCCCGTAGGAATTGCGTGCCGACCGCACTGGGATAGCTCTCGCGCGACGGCGGCGGCGGATGGCACGCTCAACACAGCACAAAAACGCCCGTACCGGCCACCATGCAGATGTCTTTCGCCGATCGAGCAGTCATGACAAGTTTGTTTCGGCAACACGGCTCCCTTTCTACCATCGCCGACACCAGACCGATGCGCAGTCACCAGCCGTTTGCCACTCCCGCGAAACCACAGTCTTACGATACCCCGAGCGCCTCGAACCCGAGAGAGCACACAGGCGATCGACTCTTGCTATGAGGAAGAGCATGGATGACAAAGGCAGCCGTTGATAGACATGGGCGGCGGATGTATCGCCAATTCAACAGCAGCGGCAAAGATGACAAGCCCACACGACATGCCGCATGGGTGGTCCTTTGACTCGAATGCGCGTAACATGCCTTTCACACAGCACAACCGCGACACGCACCTGCGATCGGACGCCCCTTGCTCCGAGCAGGTGAAGAGACGGACGTCTGAGAGGCGGTACTTGGCCAGCGACAACTCTTGCAGACTCCCGTTGGATTCAAGAGCGCTACAAGAGAAGGATTTGTGAAAGGATTTGGACTGCATGCGAGGCAGCGACGACCGTGGCGTGACGGATCATCGCTACTGCGGAGTTTATACGTCGAGCATGACCTTCGCAAGGGCAGCAAGAGTCAGAGGAAACCACTGGGTTGCGGGAGACCGACAACCTGAGCCAGCAGATATCGAGCGGTCTGGCTCTACGATGCCCTTGCAATAGACAGCATCCTGCGTCAAGGACCGAATCGTCATGCATTTTGGAAAAAGGACGGCAAGTGGGCGGCAAGCAAAAAAACAGCTCTGCGAGGCAAGCCCCCATGGCAAGGCCATTGCAGAACGACTCCGGGCGTTATGGCCGTAAGAGCAGGGCAAGCCGAAGCGCACACAACCACCAGGCATGACTTGATAGCTTGCATTAAGGAGCCGTTGTACGGCGGCGTGGATGTATCCGGAAGCACCAGATAACATATGAATTGCGATTAATGCCGTAACGGACCGGCATATGCGGCAAAATTGGCCTGACTGACACTGAGATTGTCGACGCACGATAACACTTGCAGACATCGAGAATTTGCTTCCTGGCCAACAGCAGACGTGATTGCAAGCTCATGATCATCTTCATCAGCACGCACGTAAGCCTTGAAGAGCCTACAGCGTCGTGCACCGAAGCTGGGAAAGGGCCAATGACCCAGCTACCAGTTGCCTGGATGTTCGTCCTCAAGGATGATGCAGCAAAGGCTTTATACTGCCAAGATGCGAATCCTGGATCCATGTCGCCTTTGGATTTCTTCGAGTCTCTCTAAACTGCCTTGGTAGTGGCATGCATGCAAGGAACTCCGTTCAGTTCGGGGCTGTCGTAGTCGTGAGCACAACGTAAACATGCCACCAGCAGCTAAAAGTGCACTGAAGATCTTTTTCAAGGGCGTCAGAGGCCCACCAAGGCCTTCCCAATAAGCAGATGTGCTGCAAGCGTCGGCCGTTTAACTCCATGCGAGGTATTCGGTGCAGCCAAAGCCCGCTGGCTTGCGAACAGCGCCGATTTTCCTCTTTATCATTTGAGGAATGCTGAGACTAGTCTTTGCAGGCTTGCATCTGTTAGCTCCGGCGGGTCTTTCTGCCTGGGTTCGCCACGGGTCAAATCCGCGCGAGAATGCTCGATGGTCTCGATTGCCTTGTCGCAATAAAGTTTTCAAGGCAGCATCCCACTCAACAGCTTTGATATTGCTGTTGGACTATGCTCCGGCCGAACAATATACTCCAATCCATCTCTTTTCCTATCCAAGTGACGGGAGTGTCGCAACTATTCGAAGTGGGATCGTCCTTGAGTCTCTAACAGATGCGCTTCCGTGATAATTCCGAAGATCCAGACTCCAGCCGGTTAGTCATCGCTGGTACGGTTCCAAGGGAGGTCGAATCGTGTCCAGGTACTCTTGCATGTCGTTTATTTGGGGCTATTGTTTCGCTCGGTGTCGCAAGTGCTGCGCATAATCCCAGATTTCGAGACAAGCCCTCCACGGATGCTCAGCATCATCTGAGCAGAATATAACGGACTTGCGATAATGGAGCTGAGCGGTCAGGCTCTATTTTTGAGATCGCAGTCGTTGATCTTCCAGGGCGGAGTCCACTCGCCTCCGGAGGTGGCAAATGCCCAAGGGCTTCAAGTGCAATCTGAATATTGGCCGGCAAGTCCGTAGGGTCGGGATCATGGACTGTATCGAGATCCTGTCGTACCCGGGAGAATTCGCTGTTTGGCGAGATGTCGAACCGGTGCGTATGGCCTTCAATGCTCTTCTGGGTCGGAGCCGCTATTGCGGACGCAGCCTTCGCGCGCCATCTTGGTAAGATGGTGTTGGGAGTGACTGGCTAGGACATTGCACTTAGTCCCATCATCTGCGGGCGCTGGCCCCTGATTGCTGATCGCCTTTATCAATCATCGTGTTCACAGTTGGGTGGTGTTCGGGTGGCTGTCGGTAGAGCGGAAGACATCGCCGCTGTCGAAGCTGTATCAGCGACCGTACACCTGAAAGCCGCTGCGTAGATACCACGTGTGTTTATTGCGATGCAACCATGTCGTCGTCGTAGACGCCTTGATGGCTATTGTGGAGGATTGATGGCGCTGTTGAAGGGACGTTGTCGTGAAAGTCGGACTTGGCGGCGAGAAGGGCAGCTCAAGGGTGGTCGGGGTTGCTGGCTGCTGTGCTGTGGGCTACCGCCTTCCACGCCGCTTCTCCTGACCCAACATCACCTCACGCTGACGGCGATGCTATATTGAAGCAATGCCAGTCACTTCACAGGCTCCTCCAAAAGCCGCACTCAACGCTGCAGCGGGCTGAGCCTTTTCGCTGCAGCGCCGGCGCCGACGAGATGACCGAGCGATCGGTGGAGGCTTGGAATGCAGCACCATGGCCTCCCTACACGAAGAACTTAACTTCACTGTTGGAGGGGCCGAGAAATTCGGAAGAGAATCACTGAGTTCCTCGGCATCAGGGATCTACACTCAAAAGCTGATGATGGCAAGCCAAAGGCTTGCTTGTTAAGCCAGAGCCTAAATCTCAATTACAGGTAGTATCATTCGAGCAACGAGCGACCAGATTTCGCAACACCGCGAGACAGGTCAATTTGAAAAGCAGCATGAGTCTATGTCTCGACTTGACACGATACGCCGCGGTAGCCAATGAAGCTACGCGCAACAATTCGATTGAGTACCCGAACACGCTCGAACCCAGCTTGCATGAAAGAGATTCGGCAGACCCGACACGTTACACATGGCACCAAGTGCAGCGACAGTGAGGATCGAATACTGACAAACAACGGGCTTTCATAGTCTCACAAGCTTCAGCATGCTTGTTATCCATACCTCCAGGTCGAATCATGTCTAAGCTCAACAAGGCCATGCCCGAAAGAGACACGAAATGCGACATGCCTGCCGACATTCCCGGCCATCATCGACCTCCTTGCAATACCATTTACAACAGCACAAACAATTTGGGACACAAACAATTTGGGAACCAAATCAGAAGGGAAATTTTTGGATTCGTTCAGAAAAGCAATCTTTACACACATCGACTTTCCCATGTCAAGTCCCTCCATAGGATTGGCTTCAGCGCCAGTAATCAACAAACTCTCTACAAAATAATGAAAAGTCGCAAAACCCAAAGAGAAACACATTCCGCTGTCCAGATGATTCTTTCACTCCTCTCTCAACGGCACATTGTCGCTTATCTGGCCGTGAAATTATATTCCTGAAGAACTGATCACCAAAGCTTCAACCGCAACCTGTCCGCACCAGCCACGCTGGTGTGAGTAGCTTTGACAGCTGCAACCTTAGTCATGGGGGGACCTGGGCTGTACGAGCCCGTCGTCTGGGTCAGCCACGCCAATGCCTCTTGGACACCTACCGGCAAAGTCGAAGAACTGGAAGTAGACATTGGCGATGCCGACCTTGCTTGAGTGCCTATTCCGCTGCTGGATGCTGTTAAGACGGTGACGGTGTAGGGAGTCGAAGGCAATGCAGTGCCCCCAAGACCATTAGCCGCGGCAGGAGCTGCCGTGCCGCAGCTGATCTGTTCTTGATGAACACGTTCGCCGTTGTTGATGTGCTCGACGTGGTCGTATGCACACTGTATGGACGTGGTGGTAGGAGTTTGGCTTGCAGCTAATTGCACCAGAGTTGCTGGGATGATCGTCACGTAGTTCTGTGTCATCGCAGCGGGAGTTGTATAAGAGACAGCCACAACTCTGGTGACTGTGGTGAAACTGGTCGCTGAAGTAGAGGTGTTTGAGGTGGTCGTGGAAGATCCAGCTGGAGTATTCGGTCCAGTCGGGGAGGCAGACTTCGAAGAGGACAAAGCCGAGGCAGGCGCGGGCTTTGAGGTCGAGCTTGAGGATCGGGTCGGAGATGTTGATGTGGTGGTCAGAGTGGTGGTCGTCCGTGCATTAGGAGAAGTTACAGTCAAAGTGGTTGCTGAGGTGGCTACGGTCAACGTCTCTGTGGTGTACGGGACTGAACTGCTTGACGCGTTCGTTTGTGTCGTGAAGTCAGCAGCGCTGGGACTTTTAGTAGCACTGGAAGAGGTGGACGTCGTCGTGCTCGAAGAGAAAGTCGACAAAGCGGCACCCAACACAGTGAGGGCGTCAGGTATCCCGGAAGTGGAAGTCGTGAGGGTGGAACTGTTTGATGCATCGGAAGGTGATTGGCGCTTATAGAACGCCAAGTTGATCGTGCTGGCGGTTGAAGCGTCTGGACCGATCAGTGGCGCCGGTCTTTCTTCATTGATTGAAGGAGACCCCGTAGGCTGACCTTGCATTTCGTTCCGAGTGATCAATGTCTTTCCTTGGAGTATGCCGGGACTCGCCAACACAACTCCGAAGACACTCAAGAAGAGTGCGAGGTGACTAAGCCTGGCCATGGCAGTTGGTTGGTATCAAGTATTTGAGATGTTGTTTTCTTTTTTCGTGGAATCGATATGAGCTTCGGGTTGGTGTCGGGCGGCGCCGATGGATGTGCTAATGAGATGTTTGATGTAGATGGCAAGATCGCCGGTAAAGCGGCGAACAGGATGTTTTAATGCAATACTTGATCACGAAAGACATTTCGAGAAGCTAGCCAGCCAAAGCATTCGAGGACCTTGCGGACATTGATAGTCAAAACGAGAAGGCATTGGAAGCCAGGAGTCGCACTTTGTTCCACCTAGTTTCCTGCGCAAGCTTCTGAGTCTCTTTGGTTGTTTCCACGTCAGGTCGAGGCATTTCGAGAAGCTCCTCTCGGTACCACAAGAACTAGACTGATAGTACACTTCCCTATAAGAACAACTAGCCTAGAAAGAACATGCAGGCCCCTTTGTTCTGTATCCTGTCAGCTTTATATTATCTGATGGAGCTGAATCTACTTGCGTCTCACAGAAGCATCGCCTGGTAGGCGAGAGACGCAACACATTGATGGTCTGTAATTTCCACAAACCCCTGTATCGACATGAAATGGTGGGATCATCTCTTGAAGTCTTGAAAGTTACATAGAATTTCTTCATGTTAATCGATTCACTCCAGTAGAGCGGCAACATGACCAACAGGATTGCGTGAAGGTCGCTGTCCTGCTTGGGCTTCCATATAGGACTCAGGTCGTCCTATATGGAGTCCCAGTAAAATGCATTGCATTGCCTCCGATTGACCAAGTACGGAGCATCACGCCCATCACTTGGGGTTTCCCCTTCAATGAATAATTCTCCTCCCCGTATTCCTTGCCTAGGTCCAGTGTTGTGTCATAAAGAGTCGTGTCCGATCTTTCCAGTCTTTTGTTCCCATCAGTCGTATCATATCCAGGCGTGCCTTATCATGTTATTGAGATCGGATCGTCGTATCTTTGCCGTGTCGTATATTATCAAATCGTGGGATACTCGTGTAAGGTCGTAACTTCATGCAGTAAACATCCTGCCGTGCCGATACCGGTTTCAGGCTGTTCCTTCAAGATCGTCATTCATCGTACGCGGGCCCTTTCTCTGTTTCTGCATCATGTTTGGGCGATTTCGCATCGTCCAGACTTAGGGGTGTTTGAGAAATGGGTTCGGGGCAGGTTGAGTCGGAAGGTGATGCGCCGTCATTGTTGTCAAGTTTGGCATCTGTGGAAGGCGCACGTGAAAAGCTCTTTCTGGAACTGGTAGGCAAAAGGTCTACAGGCTCATCTGAGCCCAGAGCGCCGTGGAGAGCCTCGCGGGCGGTGAGACGACGGTTGTTCCGCGGGATGCGACGAGGTCTAGGTCCAAAAGATCGATCAGGTGACGGCGGTGAGCATTGTTCTTCTGGTGACGGGACCTCCTCTTGTGTCGTACAAATGCGAAGACGGCTTTGAGTGTACACTCTCGCTGGTGGTTGAGGTCGTTGACTGCTGGAGAGCAGAGATATGGGCGTGGCCATACTAGGGTAAAATCTGTGCACTCCAGAAAAGCTTTCTAGGAATGCAGGAAAGGTCGTGAAATCAAGTTGTGAGGTTATAAAAGACACCGCCACCCCATAAAACGATTTTGCGGCAGGCTGAGGCGATCGCGATGTTGTTTCACAGTAGTGAAGAGAAGATGATGCAAGAAGACGGCCGAGAACCTTCGAAAGGTCGTGGTACTTTCCTCAGAGTTGTTGCAGGTGTATTGCGAAATGCACAAAGAGACATCAGGCTTAAATGTCCATACTCCCCCAAAGTATTACCAAGAAACGGTTATCTGGAAGCTCGTCTTCGAGCATCGCGGATAACGAGACGATCGAAGAATTATGAGCCCGCGGGTGCGTCACAGCATTCATCAAACTTACGCGGCGACCGCTCGGAGTGCTGTCCGCAAGAAGATCGAATTCTCGATGCAAGATCTGTCTTTTCGATAGGAGATCCTGAGATGTCGATGAATGTTCATATCCAAATCTCGAAATTGATAGCTTGAGCAGTCTCATGTGTCTCTCCAAGCGTGGAACTCGTGCAATGGTCCTTTGACCAGACCTCACTCATGGACTCAAAGAAACCGCTCTCGCCTCATTTTCTTTTTTTCTAAGTGCTTTGTTTACATAAATCATAGTTGCTATATTGTGTAAACGGCGGCTGGTGTGAAGGCGGAGCTCATGAAGGAAGGTGACGGCGTTCATCATTCGGGGTGAAGAGTGTTATTTGAGCCAGAGCCGAATTCGTTGTTTGTATTTTTGCAGACGATGAGACAAGATGTTGTGATCACTGTTGCAAGTTTTGCAATTTGGAGAGTCTGTTCCTTCCTCTACGCTCTAATCTGGATTCTAGAGACGCCTGTCTGCCGTCCGCCGACACCCTACCGTATTGCCGTGTGGCACCGGTTGTATAGCTACAATCGTCTGCTCATACAGATGATATTGAGCAGCCTCTTCACATTATGAAGCATCAGCCAGTATTGTTCGCATGATCCTAGGCTCCTCCAATTCTTTGGGCGGGAGATACCCACGAATCGTAGAATTCGTTGCAGACGCATCATTCCACTGGCGTGGTTGCCTTTTGCGAATGAAATGCGGTGCAGGACATCCTGGGATTCCGGACATACGACTCTTGTTCGATCTGAGAGCAATAGATCGACGCGCTTGGCCATTGTGTTCCCCGAGCCAATGTCCACTTGGACAGCTGCGCAGACTGACGAGTTTGCGAACCTTGGGCGGTGTCCGTTGTATCAACCTTTCACTGTTCCCAAATCTTCCAACGAGGGTTGTTCAAAGCTGTAAAGAATAACCACAGCCCAACAGCGTGCTTGCTTTGTCTTTACAACGAGTCAAACCAATCCCTGGTGCGTGACGGATCGCCTAGCCGGTTCTGCTCGTGTGGGATTTGATGACGCGTGTCAATACGCCATGTCAACCATTTCAGCCAACAGAAGAGTTCTTCTTTGAGGAATGAGTTGTCGCCCCGCTCGAGGAGCCTATTTGATTGCTTCGTGACTGGGAGGCCTCTCCAGAGTGACTAGGTGCTCGCTCCGACTGGTTCCACGCACGAAGACTACCTTCTGTAAGCGGTGTTCCGCGCAAAGTGGGCGAAGGTCATCGTTCCGAGTCTTTGACGGTATCTAGCAGCCAGTCGAGGCCGCTGCTGAATTGACTGTTGCTGGAGTTGAATGCATAGTGGGTTCGTGCTTTCGAGGAAGAAGGCGGTGCCGCTGCATCAGGGGCATTGTCCGGCGGGTCTAACAGGCTGGCTGGTCGGGCGTTGAAAACATGCGTGTAGCCTTCACTCAGCAATTTTTTTGGTGGTGCAGGCCTGTCGCCGTGCTTTGGTGCATCGTTTGAAGCACCATTGAAGGTCGAGCTGTCGTTACCCTTCATGGTGTTGCTGTCAGTTTGAGACAGCGTCGGCTATTGCCAGGACAAGCAATTGATGAAAGGCGAGAAGTACTCTTGATTCCAGAGAAGGATCAAAGAAGAATTGAAATCATTTTTCCATGGGTACAGAAGAGATATGCATGTCTTCGCATGCTATTTCGTGTTCAGCCCAAAATGCGCGGGGACTCGGCCAGATGTTCATCGGCGATGATATGCAAGAGGCTGTGGGTCTGTTGGATCGACGATCTTTTTTGACAAATTCCAGTTGGCGTTCAAGCGACCGCTGTTGGACATCAAGCCTACATATATGTATCCCCGCCATCGCGGGTTTAGGTTCGCGAAGCCACAGGCGCACGCCCTAGTGAAAGGGGGAAGGTCGGAAGGCTGCTGATACCTCCTGTTATTGGGGGTTGTGATTATTGTGATGTTTTCGTCTACCTGCTGGCATCGAGGCTCCTACGCTGGTCAAGTTATCCCAACTCTGTCCAACACATATGTCAGGCTCCGTGGATTGGTGCTATATAAACGTGACTCGGCGCTTGCCAACGATCAGCGGCTCGACGTATCGGGGTTGTAGCCCTATTAATGAAAGAAAGACCGTGTACAGAAGAGTCGAGATAGATGGACTCGGCCAGATCGGGGATCCCCAGACCTCTCGTCACTAACAAACCTTACATCGTCCAACAACGTCACTTTCGAAGCCCATCGATACATGTTTTCCACCCTTAAAAGTGCAGGCTACAGCCGACAAACTTGTTCAACAACATAAGTGAGTTTGGAACGCTTTGCATGCCCATGATATAGATGTCTCGAACACCAGCCCTCACACAAATGAGGCTATTTTTGGTGGCATTCTCACGCCGCTTGGCACAAGCCACGCGAAACCACGGAAGCAAGCCCCGATGCGTGGGGGGTCTAGACATTTCTGACCGCAAAAATTGACACAAAAATGTGAGTTTCATTCTTCTCTCCTAGCTCTTACGCAGGAGCCGAAAACGAATTTTAAACATCGGTCGGACTGTGCGTGGTTATGTCGGTGGACTCTTCCTCCAATGGATTCGAACTCGCCGATTCGAAGCATGCGCGAATCCGTCCAAACGGCACATGAAAGATTGAAGCGACATCGACAAAAAGCGATACTGCAAGATGGTGCAGCTTTAAACGCTTCGGAGAGTAAAGACGGGACAGGCCAGAGTGATCAGCGATGTCTAGCGCCATACTTGACGGTGAATCTGACGGTTCAAAACAGCGAGACTTTTCACAGCCCATGATGAAGCTCCTCCGAATGCCCGCCTGTTTATCAAGATCGACCACCAGCATTATGATCGAGGTGTGAGCAATGCTATGCAATGCTTGATTGAGAATCATGGCCTCGAGAATCTCCGCCGACGCGGTGTGGTATGCTCGTGCGACGGCTCACAAAGTCAACGTAACAGCTCACGACTCGGTCTCAACAGCATTCGCTTACTGACCTCACGACAGGCTTGTATGCCAAAGAAATTGGTCGGTTAGCGAAGACGTACAAGATCAAGACGTACGTGCTTATGCCTGCAAATGCAGCCTCCAACGGCGCAGAGCATCTTCGAACTCACGGAATTACGATGGAAGTTATTTCGGAGCACGAGTTTCGCAGTGATGATGTTTTGGCCTCTACAATCGCACGGATCGGGGCATTTCGATTTCCATCCCACGACGAGGCAGATGTCGTCCACGGATAAGGCACCGTCGACTTAGAGCTAGAGGAAGAAGTGGAACAGCTTCTCAAGGCCGAACCTCCAGCCTCTGGAAGCGATACTTCCAATGAAGGAAGAAAGCTCGATGCTATCATTAACGTCATGGGCAATGGCTCTACCCTTTGCGGAATTTGCATGGCTACCCAAGGGACAGGGACGAGGGTCTTCGGAGCAGAGACGATGTCTACAGGCCAGGAAGGCTCGTGCCACTATTCGGAGCAGTTGAAGCCCATGGGACCGTTGCCCTGGTCTGTCTTCACATCCCCCAACATGCTCTCAGCTGTCTTCTACGTGGACCAGGAGATGGCCGAAATGGCGAGCAAGAGACTATTGCAGCAACATGGCATCAGAGTGAGGCCATACGACGCCGCGCCTTTGGGTGTCGTTCTCTTTAGCGAAGACTTTCGCCGTTTCGCTGAGCAGGAGGCACAAAATGGTCGCGTGCGGAATATCGGGGTCATCTTGCGCTCGGATTTGCCGAAACCTGAAGATGGTAGAAGAGGCACATGCTCGGACGCTGAACTAGAGCACTCCTTTGGGAGCTGGCGTGTTGGGTGATGCTTGAGCGAATCGATCTGTTAGCCTGCCTTATCTTTCAGAGACATTTCCTCATGTATGTTCGGTCATGACGCATACATTCTCAGGTCAATGTGAGATCAGGAAGATGGCCAGCCACCTTACTCTACCAACCTCGCCGCTAGCACATGCTGAGGATTTAGTGGTAGTACCTATGATTACTTCGGTCATCTGCGGAAAAGTCAACCATTTGAGCGGATGTTGCGCAGCTCAAGGCCAGGCGGAAGTGAGAAGCGACTCCCGCTTATCCACATGTTCACGCGGATCAAATGACCGTCAACCTGGGATATGGATCATCGCAGAGTGAGATCTGAAACATCAGCATTTTTTGGTAAGAGATCGTTGGTCGAATCGTGGTATGCAATGGATATGATCACAGGCAGCGTATCCAAACATTCCCCAAGCCATTTTGTGGATTGAGCAGTAAGGGTGGGGCACATATGTTTTAACGGTAGAAGGCACTCTGTTGTGTTATTAGTGAATTAAATCAATCGGCCTTTGAATGAGAGTCCGCGCATCGGTGCATTGATAGTGCGCATGTCGGCAACGGACTCCACAGTGGGGGTTGATTGAGGGGCAGTCAGGGCAACATCATGGCATCGGCCATCAAAACCATTAAACTCCCAGCATACCCTCGGCCGACCTCGCTGATGTTCCAATATTCGTCTGAGTCAAAATATCGATCAATCCGTTCTTTTTTCCCAGAAGCCATACCAGAAAACCTTACCACCGTACATCCTTTCTCCTAACTACAAGAACAACAAGATGAAGGTCCTAATCACAGGCGCCGGCGGCTTCGTCGGCCAACTCCTCGCCGAGCACCTCCTCAACGACAACCATCAAGTAATTCTCGTCGACATCTTCGAGCCTCCCGTGCCCGCAAAGGCCGCGAGCAAGAAGCAGAATGCCA
The DNA here is from genome assembly GCA_001931905.2 of Cladosporium sp. IMV 00045. NCBI lineage: Eukaryota > Fungi > Ascomycota > Dothideomycetes > Cladosporiales > Cladosporiaceae > Cladosporium > Cladosporium sp. IMV 00045. The sequence continues at coordinate 73,590 of MSJI02000687.1, read as the reverse complement.
CCGCCGTCAAGGCCGACCTGGCCCAGGAAGCCTCCTCCATCCTCTCCAAAGACCTCGACGCCCTCTACGTCTTCCACGGCATCATGTCCGCCGGCAGCGAGGAGAACTTCGACCTGGGCTACCGCGTGAACCTGCACTCCACCCTCGCCCTCCTCGAAGCTGTGCGCTCCATCTGCCCCGGCGTGCGCTGGATCTACGCCTCCAGCACCGCCATCTTCGGCCAACCGCTGCCCCAATTGCCCTCCGAAGCCACCGTCCCGACTCCGCAGAGCAGCTACGGCACGCAAAAGATGATGATCGAAGCTGCCATCAACGACTACACCCGCCGCGGCTTCATCAATGGTTTCTCCCTGCGCTTCCCCACCATCTCCGTCCGCCCGGGCAAGCCTACGCAAGCAGCCAGCAGCTGGATGAGTGGCATCATTCGCGAACCGCTGCAGAGTAAAGAGAGCGTGCTGCCTTGCAACGACGACTTTGAGTGCTGGCTCTGCTCGCCTCGGACGCTGGTGCGCAATCTCATCCACACCCTGAGCCTGCAGAGGGAGTGCATGCCCACGCACGTCAGGCAGATCATGCTCCCCGGTATCACGGCGAATGTGGCGCAGATGATGCAGGCGTTGAAGGAGGTTGGTGGCGAGGATGCGGTGGGTCTTGTCAAGAGGGAGAAGGCTTCGCCAGAGATTAAGGCTATGTTGGACAGCTGGCCCATTCGGTTTGATATTTCTAAGGCGCTTGGGTTGGGATATGTGGCGGATGGTAGTTTTAAGGGGGCTGTGGAGGATTTCGCGGCTAGCTTGAAAGAGTAGATGTGTTGATATTTTGTGATATGATGACACTTGTCTTGTCCACGACTCAAACGACGGCTTCCAAGGTGTGCCCGTTACGTGCATGCATGGTTTGAGTCGCCCGAGGAAGTCTTGTGTCGTACTCTTATCTCACCACAAAGACTCTGCTCTCATCATACGGCACAGCGGTAAGACTTTAAGTAATCGCTCGGACATTACAATGCTCCCTGGAATGTGAGGAACAGCAGCGCTAAAAGTGAGCCAACATTCGTATCTTGTAAGGGCAAGAAATGCAGCGTGAAGACAGCTCAATCAGTCGCAGAGGTGACGGTGACTAGGAGCGTCTGGTATCAGAGCCAGTGCTGGAACGCTGGCAGAAGAACATTGATCCGTTTCTACCTCAATGATGCAAAGTTCCTTTGCTCTTACACATCGCTCATATCTTGCCCCATTACCACACCCAAAGAGCGTCTTGACATAGCCACATTATGCTCCAGCGCCCCGAGCTTGGCCATAGCAGATATCAAACTCGGATCTTGACTCTCGACGCGAACCTTGTCGCGCACCCGGACTTCCTGCCCTCTGTACGTAAAGACCTCATGTGCCTCGTCGTGGAATGCGGGTCGTCCTCCAATAAGCGCCGTTGCGAGCCTTTCTCGTAAGGAGAAGCCCGTGTACGAGCCGCCGGATGTTGACAAGGGTGTGTTCGTCCCTGTGATCGGGAAGGCGGCTTCGAGTGTACGGACGTGGAGGAGAAGTGCAGCTTCCGCAATGGAGAGGTGGAAGGATACGTTGGCTGGCAGAGGCGGATCGAAGATGTTCGGATCGAGAGGCTCCTCGTGCCAGGCTTTCACTTTTTGTCCGTCTGTTCCGCCTTTTAGCGCCGCTTTCGCATCTTGGATGTTGTCGTGCAGCAGTTTCATTTGCCCTGAAATGAAGTTGGCGTTTGTCGCGTCGCCGGTCCAGCGGGTTGTGTCTACTACATCGAGACAGGCATTGATCAGGGTTCGTGTTGTTGTAAGTTGTTCGAGCACGATTGTTGGCGCTGTTGGTTGCGACGAGACGGAGAGTTTGTATGCTGGCTGCCCTCGAGGAGGTGGTAATGAAGGGAGGCGGAGTTGGATATCGCCTTTGACGATACGTCCGCCGAGTCGCGTGATGTAGCCTTTCAGGTTCTCACTTCGAAGAGAGGAGAGGACAAGCGTCGATCCAGGTTCTGTTGGTGCAAGTAGGGCAGCGCATTCTTCAAGGCCGGCTTTGAGGGAGGTGAGGGTTTCCTGGAGAGCTGACAGGAGCCATTCGAGTTCGCGTGCTGATGTTGATTCGACCTCTTTGTTGAGGTCTGCGTCGTTGATAGGTGGCCATACAAGTGTCGACATGTCGCTGAAGGTAGATGTGGATTATCGAGGACCTGAGACGGATATTTACAGAGGGCGGGTGTATTTGCATGTGACATGAGCATGTGAATGTGACGCCCTTGCTCCCAGCGACAACAGCGCGGGGCGGCGGAAGGCCCGTCCGCCCGTCGTTTCCGCTTGGTCGGATGTAGACGAAGAATGCTTGAAGTTATGCTTATAGGGCGCGCGCGCATTATTCACTTAATCAGCCCGAGCTTTTGTTCCACTCTTTCTGTCTTTCTTCTCTCGATTTCACACCACAGCACACGATATCTTGCGATCGAGACAGCAATCATGGATCAGGCTCCAGCAAAAGAGGTCACGGTCAAGCAGGAGCGCAAGTGTGAGGGCGACGACTGCAGCAACGATGCCGGCGCTCTGCAGTGCCCAACCTGCCAGAAGCTAGGCAAAGAAGCCTACTTCTGTGGCCAGGAATGCTTCAAGAGGAACTGGGTAGGTTAGTACTGTGCTCGACCACCAAGAGGAGGAGGGCACACAGAAGGAAACACGTCGAGTCGCCTGCGCGCAAAAGAGGCAGCACGCCCTTAGCCAGTCGCAAGATGTGATATACAAAAGAGCATAGGCTAACAGAAGCCTACAGTCAACACATAAGCAACTTCACAAATCGCAAAACAGTATGCTTTCCAACATCTTCACTCCTAGCGTCGTATCCTTACCAGACGCCGCAGGCCACTTCAACCCGTTCCCGACCTACAACTTCTCCGGCTCCCTGAGACCTTCGTACCCGCTCAGCCCCAGAAGAAAGGTTCCCGACAGCATCAGACACCCCGACTATGCCTCGCACGGTATTCCTAAGAGCGAGCAGGTGAGATGGCCATGACTGGATATATGAAGCCGTCCAAAGCTGACAGCAGACCAGGTCTTCGTTGGAAGGAACAGGATTAAGATCCTCACAAAGCAAGAGCAAGATGGTATGCGCAAGGTATGTAGACTCGCGCGTGAGGTTCTGGATATCGCCGCACGTGCGGCAAAGCCTGGCGTTACCACCGACTACATTGACAAGATCGTCCACGACGCCTGCATGGAGCGCGAGGTGAGTCGACTCTTCGATGATTTCCCACGCATGCGAACGCTAACAGTCCTCAGTCATACCCATCTCCGCTCAACTACTGCCACTTCCCCAAATCCGTCTGCACATCCCCCAACGAAGTTATTTGCCACGGTATTCCCGATCAGCGCCCGCTCCAGGATGGCGACATCCTCAACATCGACGTTACACTTTACCACGGCGGCTTCCACGGCGACCTGAACGAAACATACTACATCGGTAAAGCCGACCAGGACCCTGACAGTGTGCGTGTTGTCGAGACCGCGAGAGACTGCCTTGAGGAGTCTATCAAGCTCGTTAAGCCCGGTGCTCTGTTCAGAGACTACGGCAACACGATCGAGAAGGTTGCGAAGGCTGCCAACTGCGGTGTCGTCAAGACTTACTGCGGTCACGGCATCAACCAGCTCTTCCACTGCGCGCCCAATGTTCCCCATTACGCGAAGAACAAGGCTGTCGGTGAGGCGAAGCCGGGCATGTGTTTCACCATTGAGCCTATGATTACTCTGGGTACGCACAAGGACAGGACCTGGCCGGACGACTGGACGAGTGTGACTACCGACGGCAGCAGGACTGCGCAGTTCGAGCACACTCTGCTGGTTACTGAGCAGGGTGTTGAAGTTCTCACTGCGAGATTGGCCGACTCGCCTGGTGGCAAGGTGCCTATGCCCAGCGCTACCAACGGCGCTGCAACCAGCTAAGGCGGAGGATTCTGTCACGTGTAGACGTAGTTGCATTTATGAAAACATACTAGCATTTTCTGCGAATCGAGAAATCCATATCCATCCAAATCAGATAACAATTTACATGGCGTCGGTGTCTGCTCGATCTCTGCTGGTGTCTGTGCGCACCAATGAAAACCCCCACCAAAAAGTCCCCCCGCCTTGGTCATACTCAAACTTTCTTGAACCTGTCACAAGCAAATAATTTACAACCGAATCAAGAACTCAGAACATGGAGGCATCCGGAGCACCAGTCCTCTCCACTCCCGCGGAGCACATCTTCGAGGCGCCTGTGCCAGCGTCAGGCGCGGGCAGCTCATTGTCCGCCGAACAACTCTACGTCCAATATGAAATCCGCAGGACTGTGGACGAGATCAGAGGAGGAGGATGGAAGAGGATCGCCTTGCAATTCCCGGACGACATGCTCGGAGACGCACCAAGAGTTGTTGAAAATCTGAGGAGAGATCTGAAAAGCGAGAGGACTGAGTCATGGAGGAAGCATGCAATCGCCGCTGGAATAACCGAGGACCTCAAGACAGTCAAGATTGAGGACGAGACGGAGATTGATGTTGCCGGTCATCGTGGGAAGCAGAAGGAAGAAGAAGAGGAGGAGCATATTACGATTCTTGCGGACACCTCTTACGGCGCTTGCTGTGTGGATGAGGTTGCTGCGGAGCATTGTGCAGCGGATGTGGTGGTGCACTATGGCCGCTCCTGCCTGAGCCCTACTGCTAGATTACCAGTAATCTACGTCTTTACCTCGAAGCCTCTAGACTTGGACAATGTCTCCGAGACGTTTCGCTCTACCTACCCTGACCCGGAAGAGAAGGTCGTCCTCATGGCCGACATACCCTTCCAGCACCACGTGCCTGCGCTCAATCGCAAGTTGAAGGAACAGGGCTATACGAATGTGCACGAGACCACAATTCTGCACAATCCATCGAGTCCACTGCCCAACCGAACGGTTCCTGAAGTGGTTCAAGAGAACTCCGAGGCGCTCAAAGAGTTCTCTATCTTCCACATCTCCGATCCACCACCAAGTCTCCTCCTCACACTGTCCTCTCGAGTCGCTCGCGTCCACATCTGCCCAACCGACAGCAATGCTTCTTCTCGAGCTCTCCAGACCAACACATTAGCCGCCTTGCGCCGCCGTTACGCCCTCTTGACCAAAGTCGCCACCGCACCCATCATCGGCATTCTGATCAACACCCTCAGTGTCAAGAACTACATGACAGCACTCCAGCACTGCCAAGAGCTCATCGCCGCAGCGGGCAAGAAGTCCTACACTTTCGTCGTGGGCAAGCTGAACGCTGCGAAGGTTGCCAATTTCTCCGAAGTTGAGGGCTGGGTCGTCATCGGCTGCTGGGAGAGCAGTCTGCTCGAGAGCTCGGATTTCTATCGTCCTATTGTTACGCCTTTCGAGCTTGAGATGGCTATGACTGATGATAAGGAGAGAGTCTGGGGCGGGGAGTGGGTTAGTGATTTCGGTGCGTTGCTGGGCCGCGCGGAGCTGAAGAAGGCTCAAGCAGAGGCAGCTGGTGAGGCCAAGACTGAGGACAACGAGGCCTCAGAGCCATCTCCCGATGACCCATATGCCGACGCATCTTCGGACGACGAGCCTCCTGAGTTCGATCTTCGTACTGGCAAATATGTCTCACACTCTCGCCCGATGGGACGGACTAAGGTCAAGAACGCATCTACGAGCAACAAGGCGGGCGACGACGCTGGAGGTAACGGCGCTGCACCAGCTAAGCCTTCTTCCTCTCTCGTGCAGCGCGCCAGAGGCGACATTGCTGCGGTCAACGGCACCGCATCGCCCGGTGCTGAATACCTGCGTTCGCAGAGAACGTGGCAGGGTCTGGGCAGCGATTATGCGATTGAGTACGAGCGCGATGAGAATGGCAAGATTCGTGGTGCGGTCATGGAAGAGGGAAGGGCGGGTGTGGCGAGAGGATATGCTGTGGCGAATGAGAAGGAAGGTTGAGGGCTTGGATACCTTGGAAGTGGATCGGGACGACCGAGCACGCAAGCACAACAGACTCATTAGACAATACAGGAACTTCTCCACCCTATCATTCCAGTCTCTCCCCATCTGCCCGAGTCTTTCACTCGGCCTTGAAAGCAGTCGCGCTCTCAATCTTGACCTCCTGCACCGGCCTGTCTCCCGCTCCGGTCTTAACAGCGCCCAGCTTATCAACAACATCCTCGCCCTGCACGACCTTGCCGAAAACAGTGTGCTTCCCGTCCAAATGCGGCGTCGGTCCCAGCGTGATGAAGAACTGGCTGCCGTTCGTGCCCGGGCCGGAGTTCGCCATGCTCAGCGTTCCCTTGCTGTCGTGGCGGAGGGAGGGCACGAACTCGTCCTCGAATTTGGCGCCGTAGATTGAGGATCCGCCGCGGCCTGTGCCTGTGGGGTCGCCGCCTTGGATCATGAAGCCTTTGATGATGCGGTGGAAGATCACGTTGTCGTATTTGCCGGTTGCGGCGAGGGTGGCGAAGTTTTTGCAGGTCTGTTGATACATTAATCCATGGTCTTGCAATACAGGGAGATATACTTTGGATCTTACCTTGGGAGTCTGGTCCTTGAAGAGGGCGATGGTGATGTCGCCCAGAGTGGTGTGGAGAATGACACCCTCAGCATTGTCCGGGTTTCCACCAGATTTGGGGGCGGATTGAGAAGCTGGAGCTGGGGCTGAGGATGAGGCTGCCTCATCCTTCTTGTGGCCTCCGAACATCGATTTAAGCTTGTCCATTTTGATTGATGTGTCTTCCTTTGTTTGCACAAAGATTAATATTTGAAGAGTTTGATGAAGTTGATGAAGGATGAAGAAGCAGTGAAGCGGTCAGCTCAAGCTTAACTCTATATTTAGAGCTTCGTTTGTCGATCAACGCAACGTCATTCTCGATGCCCCTCGCCGCCTCACCTTTCACACCTCGCAATTGAAAACAGCGATTGCAATTGATAACCTCACCTATCTCGAGATTGAGAAAGCCTCAAGTATTTCTTAGCGATGGCAAAGTTTCGAGCGCGTTGATCGTTTTGGCAAGTTCATTTGTTGGGAGCATTGAATCGATCTCATTTGGTATACGATGTTACTCCTCAGCGCCATACTTTCGAAGCAGATCTACGACATCCCAATTCTCCCTGAGGATCGCCCATTGTAGCGGTGTCCTCTTGTCCGATACGCCAGAGGCAACCGATGAAACACCGGGATCGCGAATATCTAAGACGAATTTGATCGTGTCTACATGGTTGCTCTCGCCCGACCATGAGTGACTAGATCGTCGACATAAAGCATGCACAAGATGTTCATTTTTGTGGTTGTAGCAATCGAGGCTGGCTCCGTTGGTCAGCAGGAAGCGTACCGCATTGAAAAGCTCATCGGGTTGTGGCCAGTAACATAGACAGTGCAATGGTGAGTCTCCAGAGCGGTTCCTGGCGTTCACATCTGCGCCGAACTGTACCAACAGCTCGAGTAGCGTGAGAAGTATGCTCTTTCCGTTGTCTGGGGCTTCACTTGGATGTGTCGATCTGGCACATACGATGTGCAGTGGGCTTTGGTCAAGTTCGTTTCGCGTATTGCCTTCAGCGCCGTTTGCGAGCAAGAACTCCACTACCTCAGGACTGACAGCCCAGCAGGCATCGTGCAGTGGTGTATTGGCTCCATTAAGTCCTGCTTGGTTAACGTCGAATCCTCCATCAAGAATAGTACGTAAAAAGCTGATTACTTCATCCGATTTTGTTTCCTGGAAGGGAGATGAGCTCTCGGCAGAGCAGCTGATATGCTGCTCGCAACAAACTGAACGCTTAGCGTCGAGAACATGCAGAGATTCCAGGGGCAGCTGAGGTCTGGCGCTCTCCTGATTTCGCAGGTCAATCTTCGATCTCATTCTCATTATCGCGGGATGCTGTTCGCGTGCTGATGACGCACGAATAAATCCTGTCATCAGATCCTTGGTGCTCGCTCTAGGCTGCGGTGGACATGCTAGGTAGATACCTTGGATACATCGCACAGATATTGCCAGATCCAGCGGGGACTTCCCCATTGCATCTTGGAGTGATGCATCTGCGCCTTTGGAAAGGAGGTAATCGCAGATTTCCCATTGACCATGGGATACGCGATGTGCAAGGGCGAACGACCCCTGGTCTCGCCCTCAATGGCGCCTAACGGAGAGCCGAGCTCAACAAGTATCTTGACTAAGGTCAGCTGACTACATATGATCGCTGTTTCCAGAAGCTTGATTGAAAGCTTTTCCGTGATGATTATGGACGGTGTCGCGTCAGAGAATCGACTCGTTTTTTCCGTATTCAAAACGCTCGGATTTTCCCAGCAAGGTGATTATGCTCCTCGAAGCTTTCCTGAGGTCTTCGTTGTCTCTCGAAGCTAGTTGTGGGTCATCGAGAGATTGTAGGAGTGCTTCTGTACTCGCCCGATCCCCTGATTCCGCCGCCAGGAAGATTGACGAGAATGCTTTCGCAGAATATATTATCGGAACACTGTCCCGCGTCTGATCCGAATGCCTTCTTTCAAGAGATTCATCGTCGTTCGTGGCAGGATGGCGGGGTACGTGGCGCAACAATAATTCCACCAGGGGCCCTCAGCCCGGAAGGCAGCCCAGTCCATCGGAGTCCAACCTGCCTCATCCCGATGTCCAACGCTCGCGCCAGCCGACAGAAGATGCTCTGCGATGGCGTAGTGATCCTTGAGGGTCGCCCAGAAGAGTGGTGTCCAGCCATTCTCGTCAGCCTGGTCAATGTTTACGGCATCTGCAGAGATGCTGCCGGCAGCGCAAGTTTGGCTCAGAAGAAGCTTTACGGCATTCATGTGGCAATAGGAAGAGGCTGTAATCAATGGGGTCCACCCTTGATCGTCGGGCTCTGCAGGATCAGCGCCATCCTTCAAGAGCCTCTCTGCGGTTAGAACCAGGCCGCGTCCACAAACAACTTGTAATGGTGAAGAGCCTGAAGGCAAAGTTTCAAAGGAAACGCGGCGGAGCTCTTCATCTTCCCTGTGACGATGGTAGAAGGCTTGCATCAAAGCTCGCCGCATCTCATCATGAGTGATGAAAGTTACGATCACCTCGAGAAGTTCCTCTTCGGCCTGTCGGGCGTGGTCTCCCCAATGTTTGACTGCATAGTCGAGGAGAGAGAAATGCTGCTTTCGTAATTCGAGAGACTCGAGGTCGCTGCAGGCTCCTTGGGGACCAATGCTGGCAAATGACAGGTATGCAATGCAGGTTTTTGCGATCATCGAGTGCGCCGCAGTCGCTCTAAATTCAGGGCTACTGCGAAAGAACTCGTAAGCGGTCAAATGGAAAAGGCTATACATGCCTCGCTCGTCGCATGCCACAATGCCCATACAGGAATCTTGGAGTAGTTCGCCAGGAGTGATGCCGTCTGTGTCAAAGTCGTCGTCGTCAAATTCCGTCGCGATAGCATGTTGCAGCTCGCTCTCGTGGAGAGGTCGCTGTGCATAGCACAGCCACATCAAGATTTTCTTCGCCAGTTCTGCGCTAGCTTCATCACTTGAAATGATCCGATCCAAAGTCGTGCGATACATGCCTGGCAGGTTCCAGCAGTCTTTACTCAAGAACTGCTTGATCTGTCGGACATTCTTGACGGTGGTCGGTGCAAGCAGGTCCATCATAAGACGAGCCATCAAAAACACGCCGTCTGCTTCCATGATGATTGTGTCGACAACTGCTGTTTTCATTTTCACCGCCTGTGGGAGGCGCTTCTCGATCCAAGTCGAACATCAACGCAAGCTCTCAGATCCACCTCTTTCGCCTTGACGGTGACATTAGCACACTGTTCCAGACCGGCACTTATCTCAGCAAGTGTACGACAGGCAACCAAAACTTTTGCACCTTTGGAGGCCGCCATGTGCAGTACTTGTGAGATCTCTCCCCTCGGCTCTGATCCTTCCATCTCATTGGAGCATTCGTCGAGGCCGTCAATGGCAATGCTGATCTGAGAAATGATGTCGAAGACTTCCAGGAAGATGCGTTGAACCTCAGCTTTCCGCAAATTACGCTTGTTTCGTTTCGCTTCTTCATAGATGGAGCTTGACAGTACATACTGCAAGACCGAGTCGAGTTGCATAATTCCCTGCCGGAGAAGGTGGTGCATGATCAAATTGGGGTCCTGGCTGCGAGAATCTCGATGATCGCAGAAGTGGGACAGCACAACAGTTGCATGTTGCTGTAACCAAGATATTGCCTGCCACATCAAAACGCTTTTCCCACTTCCAGGTGCACCTTGGCACCAAAGTATCCCACCATCAGACTCAAGCCAGTACTTGAACTCGGCGGAGCCGAAGAGCCACGATCCAGTTCCCACAGGCTGGACTTTGTCACTGCCAAATCGCCAGTTCTCGGCGTCTTCGGCGAGGATCGTGTCCAAAACCTCCTTCGCGTTATGAACGCTCGCAAATCTGCTTCATGTCTGTCCTGATACTGCGAACATCCTCTCGCGTGTCCGCAATAGCATGGTACGACTTTACCGAGACCTGAAGCGAGTCCGCAGCAAGCAAGGCGGCGAAAGTATCCCGGAAGTCCTGCTATTCCAGATGCCACAGACAGTGGGTCGACCATGTTGTTTGTTTGGTCACTAATGAGATGATAGCGACTTGGGATCAGACCAGCCTAGGATATATCTACCAAGTGATTGGTTGCACAGACTGCGCCTCGGTCAGTTTCCTGTGTACCGGGGAAGATCAGGTTCATCGCTGCAGAATTCTCATCATTGGCCGCTTGCCTCATGCTGTCGTGTAATTGTTGCGGCCGCGGTCTGTTAGCTGCATGTGGCTCCATCGTACGGGCGCTTGTGGTTTGGCAGGCAGCGTCCAACACATCAAAAAAGCACTCATTCGCGGGTAGTGGCAGTGCTAGGCCCAGCGAGCTGTGTGTCACCTCTCAGCGGAATCGAGAAACACGGCGGATCAAGTAGCCAGGTATGTAGGTACATGTATCAGTACTGCAAACAAATTGCCTTGACGCAAGCACGTTCTTAGTGAGTCGCGTGAAAACGCACGCGGAGGTGTTTCGAGAAACAGTGAGTTTAGGGTTAGGGTTGGGGCTGCGTCAACGCCGAGTCATCTGCAAGTACAAGATGTTACGAACGAAGGACGCGAGACAACCACCGACACTTCGGCATCTCAAATCATGAGCCGCATTCAGTTTTAGTTATCTTCAAATATCGTATGCTGCCTCTGTTCGTGTCCATTTTTGATGTTTCAAAGATGTCCATCGGCCTCAAGTCCTCGCATCAGGAGCATAGTGAGCTGCCTCTGCTGCGTTTAGCTCGATCGAATCTTGGTGACGACCAAAGTCAATTCAAGCTGGCGAATATACCGTGCCTTGGTTCTCACGACTTGGTAGATCGACCATTCCCAGACTGGGTTGTTCAATGGACATCAGTTTAAGCATGGCGATCAAAACCTTCTCCGCACCCCAGTTCCGGTTCACCACCAGGCACTACTCTTAGTTGTCGATCGCGCGGTAATGCACGTCTCATTGTTCACTAAGAATGGTGTCTTGACTGGTAATGTCGAAGGCTAATTTTGTGGATGCGACCTTATGATCTGGGATATATAAACCTCGTCGATCCCAGCTCCTTTGGCAGGATAGTACTTACTCCTTCTACTCACCCTTAGAAGACACGTACAATCTGCATCCACTCTAGAAATATTCAACATCTCTACCATGAAGTTCTCATACATCTTCCTCCTTGCAAGCGGCTCGCTCGTTGCAGCTCAGGACAGCAGCACCGGTGGCGGCTTGCTGTCTTCCATCACCAACGCAGGTGCGCAGGATGTCTTCAATTCATGAAATCGCATAGCTAATTGGAATCTCAGGTTCCATCATCTCGAGCGCCACGAACGCCCCAAGTATGACATGATTTGTCGCGTGCTCGATCTCGCGTACTGACATCGCATCCAGGTTCCATCCTCTCTAGCGTCACCAACGCCCCAAGTAAGACATGAATTGTTTCCTACTCGATCCGTGTACTGACATTGCGTTTAGGCTCCGCACTCAACAGTGTGACCGGTGGAAGCTCCTCCGGCAGTAACAGTGCTTCATCGACCGGCTCAGGCTCTTCTTCGTCTGGCGGCAGCAGTACATCCAGTGGCAGCAGCTCTGGCAGTTCTTCAACCAGCGGATCTTCTGGAGGTGCTGTCAATTCCGCCACTTCTGCCGCAGGCAGTGCGGCCTCAAGCGCAGAGTCCGACGCTGGAGCAGTGGCTACTGCTGTTCCGGCTTTCCTGGGAGCTGCTGGCCTTGCTTTTGCACTGTTGTAAAAGGTGCATTGCTGGGCTACTCGTGGTCACAAAAATGCTGCCGGGTGTGAGTGGGCACCAAAGGCCAGAAGAGACACAGACATCGGGCAAAACGATCAATAGGCAGGCGACATACTGGGTAAAGAGGTTTCTATAGTGTTCATGTTGTTGGAAAGTAGTAATACATGTACATGTAAACAGTATACAATGAGAATATGATGACGTGATCCTCCGAAAGCGGCCTCAAGTGCCGATCTCGCAGATGTCCTTGAGATGTTACTTTCACCTCTGTTCACTTCGACGACTTCACAAGGGAAAACAACAGCGCGTTGACACCATTGAAGCTATTAACCGACTACCACCCGATCGTAGCAGGTATCCCATCATTGTTCATCCCGTATGGTCGTTAGCGATCTGGTAACTTCAGCAAGAACCCTAGCTCTTCAGACCCCGCTGTGGCCCCTCAATCATGTCGACATTGAAATACTACTTCACGTTGATTACAGAGGCAAAGACGCCTGTCTCATCAAGGACACTCAGCACTGATGGATAGCAGTAAACTCATTTGTCATCTTATCTCGATATCCACTGACAAGTAGCTAGCGACATTCGACAAACGTCCGTCGCTTCATCTCTGTCAATTCATGCATGGCGTGATAGCTAGGAAGGTAGACGTGATTATCCAAGAACTTGAGATGTTTATCTAGCTTCCGATATAACCGAGGAAACGACTCGCTATACATATGGTTCATCCCCCTCCGCTTTGCTTGCAACACATGATATACAAGAACATCTACATTTAGTCTACTTGGCCGTACGTAACCATGCCTGGGGCAATCATTTCACCATACAAGCAAGTCCCAAAGACCAAAGCAGATCGTACGTTGCCCTATCAGCAGACAATGAAGCCGTTTCTAACGCAAATATGCAGTGGACTGGGCAGAGCTTGTCACCCTCGATCTGAGCCTGTTCGAAACACCCGGGGGCAAGGAAGAGCTAGCTAAGCAGCTCACTTATGCTGCTCAACATGTCGGTTTCTTCTATGTGAAGAAATTCGGTATTAGTCAGGAAGAAGTCGACCGCCAGTTCGCTTTGGGCCGAGAGTTTTACGACCTGCCACTCGAGGAAAAGCTCAAGTATCATAATCTTGAGGACCTGCACAATGGCGAGTATAATGGCTACCGTCCTGCTGGACTGAGGCAGTGCGAGTACCCCAATTCTGTTGCTTGCTGTATCAGCTACTAACCCATCAGACTCACCGACACTATCAAGGACAACGTCCAGGTCTACAACCTTCCCAAGTTTGATGGCTACCACGAGCGTGCCCAGCCGCCTGTTCTGAAAGACCATATTAAGGAGATCGAAACCTTCAGCAGGAAATGTCATGATCTTGTCGTAGTGAAGCTTCTGCGTATCTTTGCCATCATCCTCGAACTCGAAGATGAAGACCAACTCGTCAAGGAGCACCAATACGATGTCAAGGGCGAGGATCATCTCCGCTACATGCACTACGCCGCCCGCTCGCCGGAGCTGAATCGTGAAGTCGGCGAGCTGTACTCGCCAGGACACACTGACCTCGGTAGTGTCACACTGCTCTTCAGGCAACCAGTTGCTGCTCTGCAGATCTTGAACTCGGAGAAGCGGTGGAAGTGGGTCAAGCCTCAAGACGAGACCATCACTATCAACATCTGCGACGCCCTTCAGGCGCTCACCGGTAACTATCTCAAGTCCAGTGTGCATCGTGTGCACTCGCCGCCTGACGACCAGGCCCACGTCGACCGCCTCGGCGTGCTCTATTTTGCACGGTAAGTTGACATGCCCGTCCTGTCCTCCATACTCACTCACATTACGAAAGGATGCGCGCTGACAAGACTTGCAGCCCAAACAACCACGTTGTGCTGGACCCGATCTCCAACAGCCCGCTTCTTCAGCGCCTGGGCTTGCACGAGAATGACCTGACCAAGATCGGACAGCATCTCACCATGGAGGAATGGGTCAAGGCGCGCCAGACCCAGCAGCAGCGTCGCACCAAAGCGCCCAAGATTGAGGGTTCCAACTATACATATGGCGAGAAGGAGCTGGAGATCATTCCCGGACTGGTTTCCAAGATTTACAATTGAAGCACCTACGGTGGAACTCGCCGAACAATGGGCTGCTACTTGCGGGACATGGGCGAAAGGTCAAACTCTGAGCAGACGAAGTATGAGAAGGAAGAATTCAGCCAAGTTTGGAAAGGAGATCTTCGTGAAATTCGTGATCGTCGCGTGAAACAATAGCAATAGGCGCCAACAAGACCCATGTTGCCGGATTCTCTGTAGCCCGTAATCCATCCTCCAGTTCGAGTACTTTGATCAGTACCCTAGCTTAGGACAATGTCTGAACAAAGATGCAACACCGTCGAACCACACCGTCGAGCTTACACCTACTTCGCCTTCTCAGGTACCAAGGTAGAAGCATCACCGACGTTCTGAAACAGCTCGGCCTGATCTTCAGTCTCTTCATCGAGGGTCCTGGCGGCCTCAGCCTCCTTCTCCGCGTCGACATCCAGGCCAGCTTGCAGCCGTCTCGTCGTATACTCGATCCTGTCGATTATCTTACACAACTGGTGTCGTTCCATCGCTCGCTTTTCCGGCAATCCAAGGCCTTTGAGTGCTGCGATACCGGCAGCAACGAGGGTGTTGATAGCGGCGAGCACAGAGATCAGGTTCTTGCTGAAGTCCATCTGGGCACCAACGGACTATGACATACGAGTTTAGTCATCAAGGGTGTGAAAAAAGTGTGGAAAGGTGATCATACGATTGACAAGCAGAATACAATCTGCGCAGTGACCAGAGCCGCAAAGGTAAGACCGGTGACCCAAAACCAGGTCCGGGCTTTCCTCTCACGACTAACAACCTGGTGGTAGAAGCTCACGCCATGCTTGCTGCCTCTGCCGGTTGGTGCAGGCTTGTCAATGTCACCGATGAGTCTCTGATATATCTGAAGCTGGGAAGGTCGGTTGGCGGGAGTTGGACTTCCGAGCGGTATCTCAGTGACAGCCGGTTGCATTTGCTGGCGTTCGGGATCGACCTTGCTGTAAGACATACTGAAGATGATGGTTTCGCGTTTCTGTAGAGACAGTAAAAGGCAGGCTCATTCACAACCTTTAAATGCTTCCTCAGAGAGTACGTACATGATTGGCAGGACGCTATAGTCCGCCAGTCTCCTGATGTGTATGTGCCTGCGAGTTCACATTTTGCCGAGTACATTCTCATCGAGTACACAGCTTCGACTGAGTGGTGTCTCTACCTTCGTCTAGGCCTCCAGAGTAGGCCATCGGGCGAGCGGTGGCGATGGAGAACACAGTGGACTGGACGCCATCGTCTGTCGGTCTCCTGATATGTATATGTCTACATGTCCAACTTTACGCAGGATATACTCTCATCGGCACACGGCTTTAACTAAGCGGTGTCTCTATCTTTGCCTAGGCCTTACAAAGAGGCCATCAGGCAAGCGGTGGCGCCGCGGATGCCACACACAACAACATCGGGCAGGCGTGAAAAGCTTCATACCTTCACTAGTAGCTACGATTGGGCCTTCTCGGCCTCGGGCGAGGCTCGCTTGCATACAGTCATGCCAATAGGCTCATACGAGACACTAAGACACAGTCAGCATTTGGTTATGAGCTGATTTGCTCAGGCATCTTCAAGGCTACAAGACTCCTTGGACTGACATCAGATTTCATCGCGTACCCCGGGGTGCAGAAATCTGTGCTGGTCGTCTGATTGCAAAGCTGGCTCCATCAGCCAGCCACAGGTGCTGTCAAGCGTCGGCTATATTTCCTTTGTGACTTCGATGCAAGAGCATGCAGGGCGGTCTGGAAGGGCCACAGGTAAGGCTAGCTAGCTTGTTGGTACGTGAAGCACATGAAGCAGGAAGCTTGTTAATAGATCACGTGCATTAGCGATTCGGCAGAACGTCTCCAAGCCTTCACACCGCCCTCGAAGATCTGTAGATCATCAGATCCTCACAGATCAGAGTGCGTTTTCCACATTCAGACACACCGGCTCATTCATAGGTTGTATTAACATCAGAAAGTTCTCTCTCTGGCGCGCATTCGAGCGTCTTGGAGTCTCTGTATGATCATCCGGCATGGTGCCAGTTAAGAAGTTGGCTTCTGACGTCCGGAACAAATGCTTCGTTTGTATTTCCGAATGCTCAACGCTCGCAGAGTCCGGCCGTTGAGATGAAGATATAACCTTGCTATCACAATTCGCGATGTGATTGCTTCGAGCGCCTGGGGCGAGTGGATGACGTGTCAGTGGACCCATGTATCGCCAACGACGGCCAGATGGAAGATGCTCCTGATTTATTCATCAGGACCTTTGAGTCGCTGACCTCCTACCCCCACACGGCAAGGGTAGAAGTTTGCAGACCAGCAGGATGTCAAGTCTCATCAATTCCATCCTATTTGAAGGCCAGGACCGTCAGAAATCTCCTTCAATCATATCTACTGGCCTTCATCCCAACATCATCACATATGAAACTCTTGAATCCAACGTCCGCAGATTCAGAGAGGCCCTGGAAGCCGCAGGACTCAGAAGGGACTCGGTATGCTGTATTGCATTGCCCAATGGACCGGCCTTTGTCGCCATATTTCTAGCGATCTTGTCAATGGAGGCGGTCGTTGCCCCCCTCAATCCTGCGCTCAAACAAGATGAGTTGGCATATTCCCTATCAAGCCTACAGGCTAAAGTCGTCGTTGGACCGAGAGGCTTCCAGAACAATGACACCGACCTATCTCGAGCATCTCAGGAGCAAGATTGCACCCTTGCGGAGTGTTACTGGAACGGAGATGACGTTGGCCTCAACATTCTTTGCCAGAACAGCACCACGAGCTGTCCAATGGCTGGATTAGCCAAAGATGCTGATTTTGTTGCACTGGCTTTGCACACTTCGGGTACCACTGGAAAGCCTAAAGCGGTTCCTTTATTGCAATCCAATTTGTCCGCCTCGACGAAGAATGTCATCCAGGCTTATGGACTTGAGTCGTCCGACCGGAGCATGCTGATCATGCCATTATTTCACATCCATGGTATCGTTGCCGGCATGCTCGCGCCTCTTGTCACAGGCAGTTGCATAATTATTCCAGAAAAGGGCCTTGGACCAGACTTTTGGAGGGACTTCGAAGACTATCAGGCGACGTGGTGGACGGCGACGCCAACACATCAAAAGATTTTGCTCTCGTTTGACAGACCTCCGTCCCATGTGCAACCACGCTTCATTCGATCTTGCTCCTCGCCACTGGCACCCAGTCTGCTGCAAGAGCTCGTGACTGCTTTCAAGGCACCGGTCCTGGAAGCCTACGCGATGACCGAGAATGCGCATCACATTGCGTCCCATCTTCTGGACCAGGAGCGAAGACCAGGAACAGTAGGGTCACCTTGCGGAACTGTCTCTGTGAAAGTGATTGACGACAACGACGAGGAAGTGAAACGAGGCAACGTAGGCGAAGTGGTCATCAAAGGCCCATCCGTGATGCCTGGATATCTGAACAACCCTGAAGCCAACGCCAAAGCTTTCACGGCGAGTGGTCATTTCCGCACTGGTGATCAGGGCTCCATTGATGACCTTGGCCACATCCGTCTGACTGGCAGACTGAAAGAGCTCATCAACAAAGGCGGCGAGAAGATAAGCCCAAATGAAATCGACAAGGTCGTACTTGAACACGAAGACATCGCTGAAGCGGTCTCTTTTGCTGCGCCTGATGAGATGTACGGCGAGGAGGTAGCTATCGCATTGGTGATGAAGCCTGGCAAAGATGTCTCCGCAGCAAGTTTGAGGCAGTGGCTGCAGGGACGCATTAGCGATTTCAAGATTCCTCAGCATGTCTGCATTGTGGAGGCGATTCCGAAGACAGCGACCGGAAAAGTCCAGAGAACTGGCCTTTACAAGTCGGTCCTTTCGAAAGAGACACCCCGGCCAGCAGGGTCCCGTGATCTTAAGGTACTTTGGAGCGAAGTCCTCGGCATCGAGCAGTCATCTTTCAGTGATGATGACAACTTCTTCGACCTTGGGGGTAACTCAGCTCAAGCAATCAAGCTTGCAAGTAAGGCCAGGTCAAACGGACTGGACCTGAATGCTGCTGCCGTCTTCCGGACCCCTACCTTGAACGATTTGAAGAGACAGTGCACGACTATCGAATCCGCAAGCCCGCATCAGTCCTCAAGTTCAAAGGAAAATAAGCAGCTGCGAGCGGAATGTGCACATGCGTGTGGCGTCGACGCAGACGTGATCGATGACATTGCTCCTTCCACCCCACTTCAACGAAGGCTTGCGTCCCTGAATCGGGACCTTGGGTTGTGGGTGTTATCGCTTACATTCTCCTGTCAGGATGTTGATTTGGCCGAACTGGAGCAAATTGTCGAAACCACACGGTCGCGAAACGCAGTCCTCCGCTCAAGAATGGTGAAACTCGGTGATAACATTTACAATGTTGTACTCCAAGATCAGGCTGTTTGGGAAACGTCTTCAAGCTTGGCCGAGTACCTCTCGTTGGTGAAAGGCGCGCGGATGCTCTACGGAGCGCCACAAGTAAGATATGCGTACGTTTACGATCTGGACGAAGGGCCGCATCTAGTCATCACGACGACCCATGCCGTGCAAGACATCTGGACCAGGAACTTGATATACGACGAGCTGAAGGCTGGACTCAAAGACTTAAAGAATATCAAAAAGCTGCCTACACCGACCTCTTTCTGTGATTTCGCCAGATATGTGGAAGATATAGATCGCACAGAAGCACAGCAGTACTGGTTGAACCGTCTCAATGGCTTCGACCGTTGGTCGTTCCTGGACCGTAACAATGATCTCCAAGCAACCGGTGCAGGCTCTGTCACCAGAATTGTTCAGCCGAAAGGTCCTGCGGGCGTTGCTGAGTTTGGTGACATCCCTCTTGTTCATTTGGCTTGGTCTCTGACTCTGAGTGCTCTATCAGACGAGGAGCGCATTTTCTTCATGACTGCCTCCAGTGGACGTCTTGCAGGCGTTGCAGGAGTCGAAACCATGATGGGCCCGACTTTGACTACAGTTCCTATATGCATGGATCTTTCTGTGACTGGGAATGTTGGCAAAGCTCTCACCAGCATGCGAGACATGCTATACGGGAGTGTCCCCTATGAGCCAATGGCTTCGGACTACGTGACACAGCACTTCGGCACCTCGCAGCGGGAAACATTGCTCAATTGTGCGGAGGTCCCTGAGTCGCCTGATCTGGTCATCACTGGCAAGAATGCATCGTTGCACTACCGGGCTGAGAAGAACAAAGGCTTGTACGGGAAGATGTCTGTCCTCACAAACATGGGGATCACAAAAGAAGGAGACAACCTAAGACTCCAGGCGGTATATGAGAGGTCTGGCTTGAGTGAGTCCATGGTGCACGAGCTCCTCGATTTATTCGCGAAGTCTTTGCGAGAGGTCAGCAGCGCAGATGATGATGCGTCTCTTGCGGACCTGAAGAATACCGTGCGTAGCAGCGCATTTGCTGAGTAGCAACTCTGAGTAAACATCGAACTTTCGAATCCTTATGTACCAGAAATCGACGGTCAACATCGTTGGCTTGCTTATATACAGCCGGACGCATGAGAAATCCTGATGATAGCGAGTTGTCAAGAACAGACGGAATGATCGAGCTGTTTTTACGCATTGTGAAGTTATGAAAATCTTTTAAACTCTATGTCTATTTGAGAGCCAACCCTAAGGCACTTTGCTTTCCTTTTTTTTTTTTTTTTTTCT
>MSJI02000687.1:0-53548 GCA_001931905.2 Cladosporium sp. IMV 00045 | reverse complement strand
TTTTTTCTCTTACTTATTTTTCACAATCCATGTGACAGTTGCGGGCAGGAGAGCGATTTCTGAATTCATCATCAACTCGAAGGGTCACGCTCCAAGTCCTCAACGCCTCTGATCTCAACACAGTATCCGTGACGAGATCAAGCGATTCCACTAGCCGGCGGTCTTTGTTGCCTTGCTGCGCAGCTTCATCATCAAAAAGACAAGCGCGTAGCTGGAAATACAGAACAGCGCGGTGATACCGACATCCCTCCACCCATAGTACCTCTCGTTGATGTTCATTGTTCGAAGGTAGTCAGCGCCAGTGGAGTATTCGCAATACTCGCACATAGTGCTGTTGTTAGGATCGACAACGTAGCCTGTATTCGAGCCAAGGAAGTCGGCCATGTATTCGCCACAAGTGCTTCCTGATGGCAGAGGGATTTGAGTAAGCTCGTTTGGCCTACATTCGACCTCCACATCCCACACGACAGGCTCCAAGAGGCCGCCGATGAGGTAGGTGAATGGATCCAGATAATACATCCAATAGCGCCAGAAGGCCTGTATCTGCGAGTAAGGAACCACCACACCGCAAAAGTTGATCAAAGCAGCGCCAAGAATGAGCGGGTTCGCAAGAGCGGCGAAGTATGCGTTTGGGCTATAGGCAGCAATTGCTTGTCCAATGGAGGTGTACAGGAACTCGTACAAGATCATTTGGAAGTACACTTGACCAGATGCAGTCGCTTTGACTGGCAAGCCGGAGGTGAAGTACCAGCATGCAAAAAACAAGGTTGCGCAAACGATGAGCACAGGTATTTCTGATATCAGCTGCGCCGAGATGAAAGCCAGCCAATGGTAGGTCTTGCTCTTCTTTTCTCTCGACTCGAAGATGTCTCGGTTGCGGATAAAGAGGGGCTGCAGTTGATTGATACATCCAGGTGCAACGAAAACAAAGTTGAATACAGACATGAGGCGAAGCTGTAGGTCGAAGGTTCCATTCCCGAGCTTCCAGAAAGTGAAGCCTGCAAAAAGACTGTTCGTTACGTGAAGGCCGATCTTATTCCAGATATAATCCGGATTGCGCCACAAGGAGACGAATTGGCGTTTGGTGACCAACAGGATTTGGTATTTGATGGGTGTTGCGAAGTCCACCGCCTCTTCTGGGGTTTCGGTCTCAACATCAGCTCCCGATTTTGCTTGGGCCGAATTGATTCTCTGCAGCTCGGTCATGGTTTGCTGATACTCTGGAGATGCTAACCACTGCTGCGGCCAGTGAATGCTGTCACCTTGGCGTCCTTGTACGACATCCACAATATGCTCTGCGGGGTTTGCATTCTCTGGACAAGGAGCACCATTTTTGGCGAAGTAGTCCAGCACGATAGACGAGTTTTGTCCGGTTTCACCAAAGTAGGTAGTCCTTCCACCCTTTGCAAGCAGCAAGAGAACGTCAAATGCTTCGAACAAAGCAGCTGATGGCTGGTGAATCGTACATATGATTGTCTGACCAGATGCTGCCAATTTGCGCATGAAGCGGCAAATCTCAAATGCAGATTGACCGTCCAGTCCAGAGGTCGGTTCGTCGAGGAACAGCAGCGACGGCTTGGCAACCAACTCGGTAGCGAGGGTGAGTCTTTTACGCTGCTCGATTGAAAGACCAGAACCCGGGGCTGTTTGGAATTATGTCAGCGAGACTTTGTCGGGGAATTTGGCAGACTTTCCACTTACTGCCAACGATAGCATGCTGGAGCTGAGAGAGTTCGAGCAGATCCATGATTTGATGCACATAATCGACTTTGTCTTGATCAGGAGTACTGAAGCTTTGACGAAGCCGGGCAGAGAACAGTAGTGACTCAAGGACAGTAGCGGTGGGTTCGTGGACGTCGTTTTGCTCGCAGTAGCCGGTCGTCCGTTGAAAGCTGATGCCCTGAGGCTTGCCGTTGACCTAAAAATTAAGGTTAGCAAAATAAACTTCAGAGTGAGGCTTGAGTTTCCTACCATAATGCTACCTTCAATGCGGCCACTGTCTTTTCTTTGTGCAAGGACATCCATCAAAGTCGTCTTACCTGCACCCGAGCTGCCCATCAATGCGACAAGCTGACCAGGTAGGACGTAGCCAGATACAGCTCGCAGTAGTTGCTTCTCTTTGCCCTCGTGATGAACGAAGTAGTCGATGTTCTCGAAAGTAAAGGTTGTTTCGCCGATCGAGACATGGCCGCTCGCCTCAGAGTTACGACTTGAGCTATCCTCGATTGTCTTCTCGGGGTCATTCGAACGAGCCAACTCCCTCTGCTGGCTTTTTTGGTCGAACAAAACTCTTGATCCAGCACTAATCGACAGGTTTAGCTCAAAGCCGACTGCAGCCATGAAAGCCCAGAAAAGCCAGAATGCAACAATGATACCAAAATTACGCCAGATAATGCCACTAGATGCGTTGTACTGCACGTTCACATAAGTCTCGCCATTGATGGTGCTGGCGCCGGTTGAAGTACCAGCTACGGTACAGCTTCGAAATGCATCGTCGGTGTATGAAGGACCGAAAGGAACGTAATCTGGTGCCACGCAGGCGAGCTGGCGGTCACCCATCTCAGTAGCCAATAGAGCCTGCAAGCAAAAACTCGCCGGGTTAATGTATGAGATCCACCGGAACCAAACGTGCATCTCCGGTTGCGGAATTAAGTAGCCGGCATATATCATGATCCCCATGATGCATATGCCAGCAATCTGGGAGGCAATGCCAAAGTGTCGGCACCACGCGCCGATCATTCGGAAGAAAGACAAGAAGGAGAGTATCATGGCCAGCAAGAGGATCCACTGTGTGAAGAATTTGCCTGCATCGTAGACGAAGCCTACCATGAAGTAGTAAACAATCTCGAACAAGCTGAGTGTTATGATTGCAATGGGTATGTCGGTAATGGCGTTGGCAACGGCGTACGCGGACGGCCGCGTAAACGCAAGACGTTTGTGTCGGGAGACGATGGGACGGCCTTGAAACGACGCCTCGATCTCCGACATTGCATTGAGGCCAAATAACAAGATCGGAAAGAACAATGCTCCAGGCCTGGGAAAGATCGATGAGCTGTCGTTTTGCAAGTCATAGAAGAGGGACGCCGTGACCAGAGACATGATTAGGGCGGAGGCGATGTTTAGAATGTTCGTCAGGCGATCACCCCAGATAATCTGAAATTGTCGCTTGGTGCATGCCACAATTTGTCGTCCAAGTGAGACTTGGTATGGACTCTTCTGTCGCGATAGCCATGAAGACAATGAGCGATTCTTCTCGAATTTCCGGACCTGTTTCAAATCTTCCACTTCTTGCTGTAGAGATTTGTCCGTAATTGCGACAGCGTGGGCGTTAAGGCTGCGCAGGACGTCATTCGCCTGGAAGCGAGCAGCAAATTCATCGGCTGTCACAGGCACGGAGCTTTCGAATCCTGGTTTGATCTGTCTTTCGGTAGGGACAGAAATGGAGGTAAGAAAATCGGCGACGTTGGCGCCTGGAGCACACACGAATCCCATGTCTTCGAAGTAGGCTTTTGCTGCCGATACAGGACCATAGTAGATTTGCCGGCCTTCTGCGAGTACGAGGACTTTGTCAAATTGGCCAAAGATGCCATTACCAGCTTGGTATAGTGTAGCAATGATAGTCTTTCGCTCTTCGTTCGCTGCTTTCCGCAGCACTTTGGCGAAGTCTAGGGCATTGCTGGCGTCCAGGCCACGGGTCGAGTTATCCCAGCATTGTACTGGTGCAGTAGACGCAAGCACTTCAGCCAGAGATACGCGCTTCCTTTCACCACCGGAGACACCGCGAAGGAATTCGTTGCCTACGACAGTATCTGATGTGTGTGCAATAGAGAGGGAGTCCAGAATCGAGATTGTCTTGTGTGCTCTGTAAGCGCTGCTTTCGCTCAGGTGTTCAGGTCTCGAACCAGGTAGTTTCGCCGATGAAGCGAACCCGAGTGTTTCAGCAACTTTCAAGGTGGGAAAATGAAGATCCTCTTCCGTGTTCATGACAATCTGTTGTCGGAATTGTTCTGCTTCCCGAGGGCCAGCGTTGCCATACCATACATCTCCGGAGACAGTTTCGAACTCCTCTCGGGTATTGGAAAGGACTTTGAGTAGACTGGTAGTACCTGATCCAGGCCGACCGAGGACGAGGAGCTAGACTGTATGTCAGATTCGGTGGTGATAAGGGAAAAATGTCAGCAATATTACCATTTCACCTGGCTTTACCTGGCCTGAGACACCTTGCAAGATGTGCTTCAATGCCTGTTAGCTAATAGCTCCCATTGGCCATGATTGAGTACAGAAGACATACCCTCAAAGGCGGTCGATTCTTCCTGAAGGACGGAATAAGGTCCAAGACGACTGAAGCCACTGTCGAGCCATAGTTCTCCCCTAAACTTGCGACCTGTACGGATACGTCGTTGAACGTAACAGTCAGACGCTTTTTCACCGAGTCTGTCATCTTTATGAGCCTTTGCAATGTAAATGAAGAAGAGTACTGCTCATTTTGTTCTAAGAGATGATATAAAAGTAGTCCTTATTCCAGGTAGGTGGGTCAGGTACGGAAAGCTTGTCCGGGTTTACGCAGAAAAAGTATCATGTCAGATAGGGATCGTGGTGATCCAAGCTTGATCAGTAATAGATGTGAAAGGCCTGTTTGTTGGCGAAGAGACTTGAGTTCATCACATCGGATATATAGGGCCGCGGATTTACGGTATCCGACGCAGGCCCTCCGCCGCGAGAGCATCAGCGGCGTTACCTCTCAGGCAGATGCGTAGCCATAGATCCACCCTTTCGGCCGGTAACAATGTTGACAGAAACGGGTGATACTCATTACTACTCGGATCATGTCCTTTGTATCGTTGGATCAGCAAAGCAAAAGGCCGAGAAATAGTGCCTGCTGAACGGATCAGGGGAGCATTCCGCACAAACGTTTGCCCTTGCTGTCGGCTTAGTTGACGAAAGCCTCGTCCCAATTCGCATAGAGGCTTGAACGGGAGGCAATACTCCAGGTTTTCTTGATGAGTGGTACAGGGCAACATTATTGAAGTACATGTAATGTGATGCTTGTGTGGTTATAGGCTCATCCTTCCTCCATTGCCGCGTGTCCTTCCGGGCTTTCCTTTGCCAAGCATAGACTTCACACGGCCCGGATTTACGGATTTACGAATGTCGTCTGGAAAGGGGGATCTCTTTCCCGACTTGTGCATTTCGACAGACTCAATGTCGACATGTCCACCTCCTCCGCCAACAAGATTTCCAAGGCTTGTGAGCCCTGTCGTCGCCGCAAAATCCGATGCAATGGGCTCCAGCCATGTGGCACTTGTCGAACGCAACCAGCGCAGTGCATCTACCGCGCCAAAGCAAGAGACCGCAGGTCCGCGGTGGCAAGGACCGCCTCTCCGTGCAACGTGAACTCACCCGATCGACATCAAGAGTCGACAGCAGATAATCTTCAGCATCCAGAGCCTAATCAACAATCCCGTGATATAGCTGACCCAAAAGTCTATCACGGCATCACCGCCACCCACACGAGTGGAGCGGACTCAGGAGAATGCGCTCAACTCTTCTATGGGCCATCCTCAAACTTCGCGTTCCTTCAACAACTCCACAGGAGCATCCTGAAATGCGGTGGCGCGGGACGGCAGCCTATGCCATCCGACGAACGTGAGGGCGGCGAAGGTCTCGACATGTTTGTGCAGCGATCGATCTTCTTCGGCACACAATCCAGGGTTTCCTCTGCACATGCTATGGCTTCGGGCGCTATTACTGAAGCCGTACCATTTTTGCAGGCGTCCCTATTCCTGTCCAACTTCACCGCTATGAGCCTACCCATACTCCCATTGTTCAGCAAGCAAGAGCTCGAAGATCTTTTGCACGAGCTTTACTCGGAGGAAGAACAGACAGGTTTGCGTTGCCAACAAAAGGCGTTGACTTTGGCTGTTTTGGCTGTTGGCGCTTTGTCTACTGCCCATACCGACAAAGCTGAATTCCTATACGAGCAAGCTAAGATCGCAGCAGCACCTTTTGACGAAGCAGTAACCCTGACTATGATCCAATTCTCCATCACACTCGGTGATTACCAGATTAACATGGGGAGACCGAACTCGGCTTACTTACATCTTGGAATTGCTGTCAGAAAAGTATTCGCAATGGGTTTGAACAGACAGGCTGCTGGCACATCATCCAATGACAGCCTAACACAGAAACGTCGCTCAACAATGTGGTGTCTTTATTTCCACGAAAGGTATAGTCGGCACTTCGAACCAGTGGATCTTCAGCTGACCCAAAATTAGATGGCATTCGTTGGCGATGGGAAGGCATGCTGCTCTGAAAATGGGCGACATCACTTGCCGCTTCCCAGTCAATGAGCCCGTCCTTGTCAGCTTATGCGAGATCGCTCGCATAGCCGAAGAAAATGCTGAAGTCATGTATCTTCGCAAATCGGAATCTTTACGCATGTTATTCACTGCGGCGGAAAATACACATGCTCAACTTCGTCACATCGCCGAGCAAGCGGGTTTAGCATCATCACCGGACGGCGACAAGGATGGCCAACCAAGCTCGGTTGCGAGCCTCCATTTGCATAATTGTAATCGATGAGTGACCGACTAGCTTTGCTTTCCTCTGGTACTGACGCAAATACAGTATACTATCACGCAGTCCTGTTGAATTTTAGGCCATTCCTCGTAGCCGAAGCCCTGGTTCCTAACCAGCAAGGCTTTCAACCTATGTGGCTCAGAGAGGCGTGCCGACATGCGGTGAATGCTGCACAGGATTCACTTGTTTTCATTAGCTCCAAATTTGCCTCAAATGAGGCATGCAGAGTATGTCTGTTTAGTTCTCCTGCTGTTCTCTTCTCTTGCCTCGAATTCACCTCGCCGGACTAGACCGAGGGTTCCTATTCCAGCTTACTACGAGAGAAAGCTGACCAGAATCTCAGGGTTGTAGGCTAACGGCATTCTTCCTTGAGTCGGACTGTGCTGTGGTACTCTACGATACTTTCTGGCACCCCTCGAAGTATGCGTACAATTTGGACTATATCAACATGGGCTTGCGATGTCTTGAGGAGATGGTCAATGATCAACCCATCACAAACGCCAGACAGTCGATCAGGCAAATCCTCAAAGCGGTCGAGCAAGCTATATTCACAAACACGGAGGATCGCATGAATCTTGTCACGGCCATCGAAGCACAAGATCAAGGCACAGATCGTCAACCCGTGCCCGCCCAGTCAAGCATTCACTTCCCATCGTTCGCCAACAATATCTCGCCATCGTCCACGGACGACTTCATCTATTTTAACAGCCGCTACAAGCGTGCGGAACATCAGACAATTACCCACAGCGGTGAGCCAAACTCATCAGGCGTACCGCCATTTCACTCGGCAACTTGGGTGGACGATCCCATGTCCTCACTGGATTTCGACGTTTTGACAACAGACCTGTTCAACTTTCTTCCAGCGCCTATGGAACATAATGGCAACGACCTTGATGTTTCTCAGGGCTGAGCCAGATACTGGACGGCTAATGCTCAAGCCACGCATCCCAACCGTGCAAAGCCACGATTTGAGAATATGCTGGAAACCGAGCATCATCACGTGGACATCCGAATGATCTGGATCTCTGCCCCCATACACAGCTCTTACACCAACGCAGTTTCACTGAACGAGGCGATGCTCTTAATCACTGTGGCTCATGAGAGACTACAGCAGTCGTAACCTCATGTGGCTTGTGGGCGTGGCGGACCGGAGTCGCGAATGCGGTCTGAAAGCAGACAAATGCATGCATGAAGGTGTGGCCTCCGCGTCAGCCAAGCCAACATACTACCCAACCACCGTACTACGTTTGTCTCTCCGGAATCATGCTTACTCATGCATGCACCATAACGTGTTGGACATCAGCCACTTTCGCAGCCACTTTCGCGTTGCTCTGACGTCGCTCTCTGGGTTTGACACATTAATGATCGTTGAACCAGAATATTTTCCTCGCCAAGGATGTTGGTGGCATGAAAGCCTGACATCACCTTCAAGTCTTTCGCATCTGTGCAGTGTGCTGCCTTTCCGGAAAGGGTGGCATCGTGGCGAGACTCGGATGAATCTGGAACTTTTGAAGGCTGAGCGTCTTCATCGGGCTGAGCCTTGACGTGAGTGCAGCAAAATGGACAGCCAGTGTGAGGATCTAGACGCGAGCCTCATGCGAGCCTCATGTTCCCTCTCACCCGACGCGGGATGATCAACTTGTCAAAGCCCAGACAGAGCTACTTCTGTTTCGACTTTCAATTTCGAGCCGCCTGAATTTATTGTTCTCCGACAAAAGTAACAATACACCACACTGAAGAGGATTGGCAAATGGTGGGCCTCATAGCGCGTGAGGCAGGCAACTGCTCGTGCTCAAATGCACTTGATGAAACTTGTGGTTTTGAGGCGGACCCTGATATCGTGAGTATCCTCCCAGTGTGAACGAACAAAGACAGAGCGCTAACTCACTTCCAACTGCAGGCCGGAATAGGAGCAAGTTTAGGCTCAGATCCGCAAGAAGCTTACATCTCTGGCTAACCGTCAATAGGTGCTGCTGTCGTTCATGATAACAGCATGCCTAACGTATGCGATCGTACTGGTCGCGTACTACTTTGTGCAAATTGGTTACAGTGCTGGATACATTAATCAGCTGGACAACACTGTCGCTGTGTCTGTACAGAATTTGGCAACCTCTGTGGCGAAGCCGTTTCGGGCAAAATCGGCAGTATTGCGCAAGCTGGCCTCGTTCTCTAAGACCATAGCCGACAGCAACCTGCTGTACGATGTGCTTCTGGCTTTCAGCGATCAACAATTTGTGACGGGACTTGGTATTCTTACTCTTGGCTTTGCACAACTTGAAAGCGTCACGGAGTATCATTTCGCTATCGTTCAAAGTCTTGCGAAATTGTCCTTCGTGGTTCACGACACGACTACAGTATTACTTGAAGACGACATCCTCAAGGATCCGGTCAAGAGAACATGGAGAGGTGTAGCAATCATCTCACACATGCTCTTGACTCTTGTGATCCAGCTGCCAATCGGCAACAACTATTGGCTTGAGAGCTTCGGAATGCCCACCGAGTGCATCTTGATCAGTTTTCAAGGCAACTACGACCCTTCGTCAATGATGTTTGCCGAGATGATACTTACTATGTTCTTTTTGTTCTGGGGGGTACTGATGACCTTGGGCACCTACTTTCCGACACTCTTCGGCAGACTTGCGGACAACAGTGTCATTCAGAAGATGTGGTCAGCCATCATTGCAGCTATTCTTTGGCCACGGAAATGCTATTATGGGAGCAAGAAGCGACTGGAGAATTCCCCGACTCGCTGGGGCATTGTTCTCGATACCTGCCTCACTCGCTTTTGGCTCTCTTTTGCAGTTGTCATGTTTGCTCTCGTTGAAATTTTCACCTCTGAAGCCTGGAACTTACAGGGCAACTGGTTTATTCTCGTCAACAGCGTTTCCACGATCTTTTATTTGAGATCAATAGCCTCGGAGAATGGCAGGGAGGGCGACGAAAATGCTTGGGGTTTCGGGCAGGCAGTGCCTATGTTTATGTTGATCTTGCCGTTTGCGACTGTGGTGGAGACATGTGCCAGTGAGCCTTCACAAGTCATCCGTCTTCTTCAGCGACGCTGACAAAAGTCAGGAGCCTACAGAAACCGTCACCGACGTGAGGAGCGCCAGCCCTTGCCGCGGAATAGACGAGAGATAACGGATTCTTCGACGAACGTTTCTGGACAACATGAAGATTGCAATATTCCAGCGTTCGACGTCGCTTGGGACTTACCAGAACCTGAAACCACGTCGTGGATCACTTGTGTTGAGATAACCAGTGAGACAGAGACAGGCCCAAATACCCAGCGCCGCGCCGTTGCAACAGACACTACTACCTACACGCTCAAACCTTCAAGCTCGAGCAGCGATGCGTGGACGCGAGTTTCCCTCTATCCTTCCGGATGCAGTTTCCGCGCCAAAGACGCTACGTATTACTTCGGATGCGAGGCACCAGATGGCGGATGGGAGTTGGAGGATAAGCTATATGGCTCTTCGACTTTTAGGTCTTCTATGCTCGTGGTCTTGCTCGGGTCCTATGCCCTGTGGACATACCTGGCGGTCTGGTTATGATCCTACATATCTTCTGACCGGGGATACATCTGTTCAAACTCCGCCTCTCCTGGGAATGCTTATTCGCTAAGTGTGGTTAGCTTTTTTATGAATATTTTCAATGGGCTGAGAGTATCAATGACGATTTTCTGGGGAGAAGCAAAACTTGGCTTTGACATGTATCTCAGCAACACAGGGGAGATATTTGAAATAGACTCGATACAGGCATCCCGGCGTGCAAAGGGCTCTTACCGAACCGAATCATGTAAAGTCAGAGCCAAGACTTGAACGTTCACTTACGTCTGAGTCTCCGATGGCTGCGTCGGGCGGGGCGGCAAGAGCTGTCATCAAAGGCCTGTATGACATGCCGCAACGATTACGATGCGAAGACATCCGGGAAATGTCGAGAGTGGACGAGAGACTGCCTTTGATAGCCCTAGTCAACTTATACACTCATGCCAAGCTCGTTCAGCCCTCGGGAGGGGCCACATAAAAGCGGGGCGGGGCGCAGTGAGGGATGACAATTACCTCTCGGTTCTGACTGCTGACGCTTTGTCATGTTCAAAGGCTATAAGTGATGATTTCAATCAAAACATCAGCCGTGCCATGATGAAACGAAAACGAACGAAAGTTGCACTCAGACGACATGGATGGGTCCCCAAGCACCCGGTCATTGGGCTCCAGATCCCCCTGGTATCTTCGACAGAAAAGGGCTCATCAGAAATCTCGGAATGGCTGTCTAACTTGCAAGAGGCGACGGGTCAAGGTATGCTGAGGTTCCAATTCTGAGAGAACATGCCAAATAACTTATTTCGCTCTAGTGTGATGAGACGCTACCGCAGTGTAAGGCATGCTCGACGCGAGGCATTCGCTGCGAGTATGCCGAGTCAAAAGAATCCTACACCCAAGATTCAACCAATCGCATGCTCCTCGTTTCGTTCATGCCTAGCCACTCTCAGAATTCCGTGTTCGTTCCAGAGTTCCATGCAGAGCCTCCAAAGGTGGCCAGGCAGGCACCGGATGCCCTCTTGTGGCAGCATTACCTGGCTCATGCAGGCCAAACGATAGCCACGACAAGCACAGATACCCGCCATACCCGGATGTGGGCGACTGCAATACCTGCGATTGCATTCAGTAACCCTATCACGTCACACGCCATGAAAGCTTTCAGTGCATTCTGTCTAAGTGCCTCACTGCACACGAAATCCAGCGTCTACGATTTTCGTGCTACGGCGGAGTTGCATTACTTCCGGTCGGTGAAATCGTTAAGGCTTTCACTCCCAACTGTTGACACGGTCAGCGCCGACGCAGTACTTGCCTGTGCGATGATCCTGATCCCTTGCGGTCTCGCTCTGGTGCAGCACACGGAGGGCTTATCTGACGTGCAGGACTGGCTCTACCATCTACGTGGATGGAGGGCTTTGGGCTCAACAATATACGCATCCAGTCCCCAAGTTGACTCAGCAGCCAGCCTCATACCATATCCACAACCGGGTATCCCGGACCTTCCGTCTTTGTCGAAGGCGACCTGTGATACCACTTCCCCCTGGTCTTCATCAGATCTTTTTATTCATCAAATCGACCGCACGCGGCGAAATGCGATGGAGGACCTCCGTACTATGATCAGATCTCTCTGCTCTGATCACGACAGCAAGCTTTTAGAACCTTTTATGGCTGCAATCGCATCGCTCGAGCACGTCATGGACTACGTTTTGCATCACCAGGTCACGAATCTGTTCAGGGCTGTATTCACATGGCCAATATACATGAGGCCCAGTTTTGTGCAGCTTCTGTCCAAGCACGACTACCTTGCGGAGGCAATATACGCTCACTGGCTAGTTCTTGTCTTGACCGTCGAGGACTTGTGGTGGCTCAGGGGCTTTGGTTCGAAGCAGATTGTGAATTTAGCGAAGCATACCAAGTTTCTGAGCCATCCGGGATCTGAGTTGTTGAGGTGGCCTGTCGAGATGCAGAATCTGTGGTGCGGTCGATCAAGCGACGGCATTGTGCAAGCAAAACTGTCGTAGTATGAGGCCAAAGCTTTTTATTGCGAACTCATTTTCATTCTCGAAGAAACCGAGGCGATTGGCGGTGATACGTCTCGATTCAGAGAATACGTCGATATCAGTTTGATCTCATTTCCCATTTTGCATGACTCGCTTTCGTATTCGTTTAGCCGCAATTGCATGGCTTGATAGCGCAATGATGACCATACCGGAAGTGTTCTCATTATTCGCTTGTCTTCCAAATTTTTGGTCTGCACAGCCACGACTCCGGAAAATCGACATTCACCTTGATTTGCATTCGGTTTCGTTCATTCGGCTGATCATTGACATCAGTGAGGCTGAGTCCATCGAATGCGATGACGCTAGTACCATGCACACTTGAAGCAGATAAATACTGCAAGATGCCTCTGATTGTAACGAAAGGCAATCACCCAAACCTCAATCAACAGAATATTCAAAACTACTCGACACTTCCCTGCACAACATCGCGGCTTTTCTCCCCCAATGGAATCGCTCATCATCACCTTGGGCGTTTGGGTCCTCCTCCATCGCCGCACTTCAGCTGCACCTACCCTGGCCTCTTCGAGAGAGCATGGATTCTGCAGTCAAGCTTTGATTCCCATATCGGCGACTGCGAACAGTGCGATCTACGATTTACCAAATGTCAATACCGACATTGAAGCCGCCGCTTGGGCTATCAGAGACGCCACTCGGACGACAACGCCAGGTCTCGCCAACATCGTTCAGAATACGACTACTTCTGGAACCTTCAACATACATGTCCAGCTGTGCACACCAAAGATGTCCAAGGGCCATGATACTTTGCAGATCGCTAGCCATGGCGTGCACTACGACTCGAGATATTGGGATTCGACATACCAACCCGAAGATTATTCTTATGTCAACGCCGCGCTCAAAGCTGGATACTCCATTCTCACTTACGACAGACTTGGGGTTGGGAATTCGGACATCCTGGATGCATACCATGACGTTCAAGCACCTTTGGAGCTGGAGATTCTTCGACAAATTACATTGATGGCTCGTAACGGGACTTTATACAGCGGCCTTGCGAGCTCAAATGATCATCACTCAATCGTTGACAAGCCCAACAAGGTCGTCCATGTCGGCCACAGCTTCGGATCCATTCTCACTTCATCCTTCATTGCGAACTACGGCCCTCTGAGCGACGGCGCAATCCTCACCGGATACTTGTTGACAGAGAATCTCGGCAGTGCTGGTGCGACATCTTGGGCTGTGCAAGCTCCGAGCTCAAGCTCACCGTCCTTCGACCGTCCAAGTGGCTATGTTGCGTGCAGCAAGACTGGTATCCAGAATGTCTTCTTCGGTGGCGACCCTCACACCGCTTATACACCTGCACTACTGGACTATGGCAACAGCCTCAAGCAACCCGTCCCCATTGGAGAGCTCGCATCAGCCTTTTGGATCATCGGGAATCGTGGACCGTCTTTCCAGGCCCCCTTGCAGTACTTCTTGCCCGAAAACGATTTCTATATCTGTCGGGGAGACTGTAAGGGATTGGCCAACATGACCGATCTGGAGGCTACCTACCCAAATGCTGCATCTATCGAGGTCGCCATTCAGCCCAACACGGGACACGCTTTGACGTTGCATCATAATTCTACCGCTGGCTTTCATGTCATGTTCGACTTTTTGAAGCGTCACGGGCTTTGAGGGTTATGGGGTCGGATGAAGTCGTGGTTGCAGCCAATCCTCCCTTCTGCATGTTGTACTCAGATACAGTATACAGTAAACCATGATAGACTTTGATCGATCGAGAAGAATCAATTCCATTTTGCCTTACCCAAACGCCGTTCAGGCTTGCAACGATGACATCAAATGATGGCCGAATAATAGCTTGCTATCTCCG
This sequence comes from Cladosporium sp. IMV 00045, assembly GCA_001931905.2. Classification (NCBI taxonomy): domain Eukaryota; kingdom Fungi; phylum Ascomycota; class Dothideomycetes; order Cladosporiales; family Cladosporiaceae; genus Cladosporium; species Cladosporium sp. IMV 00045. The sequence goes on along the minus strand of MSJI02000687.1, from coordinate 39,545 downwards.
CATTTCGGTTGGGTCTCCCATTTGATCTGAGCATGATCATTGGCATTCTTCGAAGAATCTCGCGACGAACGCGAGACCCCACCCCATCCGAAGCACCCACTTCCCCATGGAGTCTCCGCGTCCCCTCCACACCTCGGCTCCATTCACACAAACCGAAGATCATGACGAACCACGCCAACATGCAGCAGTTCACGATGCCGTGACTACATTCCGAGTCTTTGATAACCTTGACCCCGCAGTATTTCATTGGCCTCACTCATCACCGACGGCGTGAGTTTGCCATTAAATATTCCGTATCCTATGATATAGAAGGCCAGCCATCCTAGGCAGCAGATAATCCATTCGCCGATGAGGGGACGAAGGGATGTTTCAATCGCCGAATATTGATCACGGATCTTAACAGCGACTTTAAAAAAGGTATCTTTCGCACGCCCAAAGATGTAATGGCAAAACAACATCAGAGTCAACACTTCAAGTGTTCGCGGCGCATTACCTTGCGTATAAACATCGCTTTGGATTGACAATGAAGCTCCACTTGGCAGCATCGCTGCTTTCCCTCGCTTTACCCTCATGGGCTTTGTCCAATACCGGATCGAACGGACAACCTCCGATCAATCTCAAACCTCAACGTACCGCTTCTCGTGAACTTGTGAACCTCGACGGACTCTGGCGATTCGCACTTGCGTCGGCGTCAAATTACACTGGCGAGCCATGGAAAGGGCAATTACCAAAGGATCTTGAATGTCCTGTCCCAGCTTCATACAACGACATATTTCTGGACCCGAGGATCCATGACCACGTTGGTTGGGTCTGGTATCAGCGTGACGTGATTGTTCCGAAAAGCTGGTCCCAAGAGCGTTACTTCGTGCGAGTTGAGTCGGCGACTCATGAAGGCCGCATCTACGTCAACGATGACTTACTTGCAGAGCATGTTGGTGGGTATACCCCATTCGAGGCCGACATCACCGATTATGTTTCTGCTGGAGAGAAGGCCCGCTTGACCATCGGCGTCAACAACGAGCTGACCCATGAAACGATCCCACCTGGAAGCATCTCGACACTGGAGTACACTGGAAAGAGGGTTCAGAATTATCAGCATGACTTCTTCAACTACGCCGGTCTTCATCGCTCGGTGTGGCTATACTCCGTGCCGCGTGAGTTCATCAAAGACATTACTGTTGTGACGGATGTTGATGGCGATGCCGGTCTCATCAATTACACGATTGAGTTGAGCGGTAACTCCACTGCGCAAGTAGAAGTCTCAGTGCTCGACGAAGATGGAGTCGCCGTCTCCAACGCTTCAGGGATCGAGGGCACTGCTAGAATTGAGTCGGTGAACCTATGGCAGCCTGGAGCAGCATACCTCTATGAATTTCAAGCCAACATTCTGGATTCGAGCGGGAACGTCGTCGATACTTATACTGTAGCCACTGGTGTGCGCACTGTCGAAGTCAGCGGGACGAAGTTCTTGATCAACGGCAAGCCTTTCTACTTCACAGGGTTCGGCAGGCATGAGGATACGAACGTTCGCGGCAAGGGACACGATCAAGCATACATGGTCCACGATTTCGAGCTAATGAAATGGATGGGAGCAAACTCCTTCCGTACTTCTCACTACCCATACGCTGAGGAGGTGATGGAGTTCGCAGATAGAAACGGCATTGTAGTGATCGATGAGACGCCCGCTGTCGGCTTGAACATCGCCCTGATGGGCGTCTCGGACTCCGGTAACACCGAAACTTGGCGACCAGATGCCATCAACAACAATACCCGAGAGGCACATCGGCAATCAATCCAGGAGCTGATCCACCGAGACAAGAACCATGCCAGCGTTGTCATGTGGGCGATTGCCAATGAGCCGGCTTCCGCGGATCAAGGGGCACGAGAGTACTTCGAGCCTCTGGCCAAGGTGACTCGAGAGCTTGATCCCACCCGCCCTATCACATACGCGAATGTCGGCTCTGCAACTTTCGACGAAGACTTGATTTCCGATCTCTTCGACGTCACTTGCATCAACCGATACTTCGGCTGGTACGAGCAGACCGGCCAACTCGAAGAAGCGGAAGTTGCTCTCGAGAGAGACCTGCGCGGCTGGCAGAAAAAGTTCAACAGACCGATCATCATGAGCGAGTACGGCGCGGACACCATCGCTGGCCTCCACGCAGCAATCGCAGTGCCATTCAGTGAGGAGTTCCAGGTCGACATGCTCGCCATGTATCACAGAGTCTTCGACCGAACCGAGGCCATGGCGGGCGAGCATGTCTGGAATTTTGCCGATTTCCAGACTTCGCTCGGCGTGAGGAGGGTGGATGGTAATAAGAAGGGAGTCTTCACTCGGGATCGCAAGCCGAAGGCAGCAGCTCATGCTCTGAAAGAGAGGTGGACCAACATGAAGACGTCGGACTAAGCCAGTGAGGGCTTGTTGCGTAAGCCTTTTTTTATGTTCCTGCCTGGCGGCGCAATCTCTTACATGTGGCGCACAGCGCGTGGATCGGACGTATTGGGTAGTCGCCAAGTGGTGGGATTTTGCGTCGTTTGCTTCTGATCTTCCCTATTGCTGATGTTTCATACAAGAGATATTGTGATTGATCAGTAGTTCATATCGTCTGCGTCAATTGTTGCTTATATGGCTTCGTTGCGAAAAGATTCCTCAAACACCTCGTCGCCTGACACAAGGAAATGGCATCCCAAATGCATGTGTCAATGGGCCGATTGGGATCCGATTAGGGCTGTTGAAAATTCATAGGCGGCAATGTCAAAGCTTATTGAAATCAATGCTGTAGTCGTAATGTAGTCGTAATGAGTCTTGAGTGGGTCGTGAAGTTGCAAACAGTAAAAGCAGCTTGAGAAGCCATCCATCAATATGTCGAATTATGACGAATCCTCCAATGTGTGGATCAATAGTGGAGTTATGCAAGTATAGTCAACGATCGAACAAAATTGCCGGTCATCCCAAACTATGCATCCAGGATGTACCAGACTTCTGGTAGCTCAGCCCTGCATATATTCGCGGCATTGAATGAATCTCGGATGGCCTACCGAGCGCTGCAAACGACCGAATTGGGACTTTCTGCCTGTGCGGCTGAGGCCTCGCGTTCGCAAACTCCGCTCAGGCCATAACAACAAGGCGTGTACAAAACGACATACACCGCACCCGGGTGACAACTGACCCGTGCAAAACATAGAGCGGCACGAGTGTCTCCTGACTTGGCATTCTAGGCTCCTCTCCTGTATCATCAGCCCTACGCTGTACACGACATGACCATGACATTAATACAGCTGCCTGCGCCACCCTGAGGCATGCGACTTTTCGACACCAGGCCTCCTTTTACTATATCATCGTTTCTATAATACTAGCGGTTCATCGTCCACACATTCTCTCTCAAATCCAGGCCAAACCTCTTCTTTGCCAGGCACGCCCCTCCATCGTACATCTTTCACCATGAACCTCTTCAAGCGAACCAAGAAGAAAGAGGACCCACCAGAGAAAGATGACAAGAAAGATGGCGCACCCGATCCCAACGCACCGATTGAGCCCTCCGAAAAAGACTTCGCAAAAGCTGGTCTATCTGAAGCCCAGGTCAAAATTCTAAAGGACCAGACTGGTTACCCCAACGAGGCCAAGGCTACCATCTTCGCGGTGTACCGATATGCTAACAAGTGGGAGATTCTCATGATGGTGGTGTCGGCAATCTGCTCCATCGCCGCAGGAGTAGTCACTCCCTTGATGATCATCATCTTCGGCCAACTGGTGGGGGATCTCTCACAAGGCTCTGCTGCGAGTGTCGGACAAGCCGTCGGTGGCAACAGCGCGAGCACGGAGCGAATTCTTTATCTCGTGTATCTGGCCATTGCTTCTTTCGGCCTGGAGTGGATCGGAACAGTGGGATGGCAGCACACTGGCCGACGTATTGCTCGCAAGGTCCGAGCAGACTATCTGCGTGCTCTGCTCAAACAGAACATTGGCTTCTTTGACACATTCGGCGCTGGAAAGATGACCTCGCACATCACAGCCGACATGAACGCGATCCAAGAGGCTATCTCGGAGAAGGTGGGCATCACACTGGCAACCTGTTCTACCATGGTGGCTGCTTTCATTGTCGGCTTCGTCCAATACTGGGCACTGGCTCTGATCTTGTCTTCCGCTTTACTGGCCATTATGTTGTCCTTGGGGATCATCTCAGTGCCGATGCAAAGCAATACTGCCAAAGCTGGCAAAGGCTCGTCAGAAGCCGCAACCGTGGTCGATGAGGCTTTCAGCGCCATCAAGACTGTACTTGCTCTCAACATGCAAGAGCGGATGAAAGATCGCTATTCCACTCACACAAGTATCGCCGAACACTGGAGCGGGAGAGCCAAGGCCTATGCGGGACTGATGCTTGCAGTTATGATGTGCATCATCAATCTCATGTATGGACTTGCTTTTTGGCAAGGAGCGCGGTTCCAGAATGAGGGCACTGTTGACATCACTGTCATTATTATCACATTGTTTGCGGTCATGACCGGCTCCTTCTCAGTGGCGATGATGGCGCCCAACTTCCAAGCTTTCAACACGGGCACTGCTTCCGCTGCGACTATTTTTCGCTTCATAGACAGACCGTCGCCGATAGACTCATCTGACACCGAAGGCTTGGATGCTAGCAAGATCGAAGGCGACGTCAACCTCAAGAATGTGCGCCACGTTTATCCGTCTAGGATAAGCACAAACGCTTTGAATGACTGTGATCTCCATGTACCAGCCGGAAAAACGACTGCTCTAGTAGGACCTAGTGGTGGCGGCAAGTCGACTATTGTTGGACTGCTACAGCGTTTCTACAACATCGTCGAAGGCACCATCACGATCGACGGCATCCCAATCACGGACTACAACATCAATAGCTTGCGTCGACAGATCTCCGTGGTAAGCCAAGAACCTACACTATTCAGCCTCAGCGTTCGCGACAACATTGCATTTGGCCTGTCGGAGGTCAAGCGGAAAGAGATGACTGAGCAGCAAATCACCGACGCCGTCCACGAATCTGCCAAACAAGCGTATGCGCACGAATTCGTAGCGAAGCTTCCACAATGTTATGACACTTTGGTTGGCGAGCGTGGCGTGCTTCTATCAGGTGGACAGCGACAGCGCATTGCGATTGCCCGTGCTCTCGTCTCTGACCCAAAGATTCTTCTGTTCGACGAGGCAACCTCCGCCCTTGACACCGAGAGTGAACGATACGTACAAGCCGCCATCAAGGAAGCAAGCCGCCACCGCACTACCATTATGATTGCCCACCGCTTGTCGACTATCCGCGATGCCGACTCAATCGCTGTCATCCTTGGCGGACAGGTGGTCGAGCAAGGCACCCACACAGAATTGCTTGCCCAAGGTGGAACTTACAAGAAGCTCGTCGATGCCCAGGCTCTTTCACAAGATACCAGCGAAACGAAACAAGATCTCGAAAAAGAGGCCGCAATTGAAGCCGACGAAGTGGAGCTGTCTTTGACCAAGAGCCGCAGTAAGGGTGCATCACTTCTTCGAAGAGCCTCCACCAGCCGATCCGTGGAAGATCCAGAGAAAGGCGACGAGCCTTACGAAGAAGACGACAAGAAAAAGTACTCCTGGTGGGACATCATGAAGTTCCTTTACCACTACAACAGACAGGAGAAATGGCTCCTCCTCATCGGATGCGCACTTTCAGCTATATCAGGCATGGTCCAGCCTGTTGGCGCCGTGTTGTTCGCCAAATCTATCTTTGCCATCGTCATCCCACAAATGATAGAGCAATCTATCAACTTCTGGGCAGGCATGTATCTGCTTGTGGGTTTCGTGGCGCTTTTGGCTCTCGCAGGTCGAGGTCTTGTCTTCGGCATCGCTTCTGCAAAGTTGACTTCCAGGCTCAGGACGACGATTTTCGACTTCATCTTGAAGCAGGAAGCTGAGTGGTTCGACACTTCCTCCCATTCGGCTGGTGCATTGACTTCCATGCTTTCGACGGAGCCAGACAATGCTTCTGGTATTTCTGGAGCGACCCTTGGTACCTTGATCGATGGTGCCGTCACGCTGTTCGGTGGCATGATTCTCGCCCTTGCTATCGGGTGGAAGCTAGCTTTGGTTTGCATTTCAGTAGTGCCTGTCATTCTGGTCAGTGGTTTCGTCAGGGTGTCTCTTCTATCCAGGTTCCAGGTCATGGCAAAGAAAACTTTTGAGGAATCAGCAGCGTCTGCCTCGGAGTACGTTTCTGGCATTAGGACTGTCGCATCACTTTCGAAGGAGATGACGGTTTGGCACAGCTACCATGATCAGCTCGTGGATGCCGAACAGAAGAGCATGAAGTGGGTGATTCTGTCTTCGCTCTTCTATGCCATGTCACAGGCGTCGCAATTCCTGATCTTCGCGCTCGTCTTTTGGTATGGCGGCCGACTAATTGGCTCTGGCGAGTATGGTCCTCAACAGTTCTTCATCTGTAAGTCATCCTGAAGTACAATCCCCCAACGGTCCTTGTTTCTAACAACCCGAACCAGGTCTCACGGCCGTCATCTTCGGCGCCCAATCCGCCGCCAACTTCTTCGGTTTCGGTCCCGACATCACCAAGACACGAGTCGCCGCCGAAAGACTCATCGAACTCCTCAGCACAGACACCACCGAAGATCAATCGCACCCACCTCCAAACTCCTCCCCCGAGAAACCCTTGACAGGCCACATCCAGCTCCAAAACGTCCACTTCTCCTACCCCGGCCGCTCCGCCACCGTCCTCTCCGACCTCACCCTCGACATTCCCGCCGGCAGCTTCGTCGCCCTCGTCGGCCACTCCGGCTGCGGCAAGTCCACCGTCATAAGCCTCACATCCCGCCTCTACCACCCCACCTCCGGCACCATCCTCATCGACGGCACCGACCTTGAATCCCTCAACGCCCACACCCTGCGCACCCAACTCTCCGTCGTCGCCCAAGAACCCGTCCTCTTCTCCGGCTCCATTCGCGATAATTTACTCATGGGCTTGCCTCTTAAAGAAGAAGTCACCGACGACCGCATTGCGCAGGCCTGCCGCGACGCCAACATCGACAGCCTCATCTCCTCCCTCCCGGAAGGCTACAATACCGCCTTAGGGAATAAGGGCGTGCAGCTCTCCGGCGGCCAGAGGCAGCGCATCGCCATCGCGCGCACGCTGCTGCGCAATCCGAAAATCTTGCTGCTCGACGAGGCCACCAGCGCGCTTGACTCGGAGTCTGAGCATTTGGTGCAGGAAGCGCTGGATCGTGCGTCGAAGGGTAGGACGACGGTCGCGGTTGCGCATCGCTTGAGCACGATTCAGAAGGCGGATAGGATTTTCGTGCTGCAGGCGGGTAAACTCGTGGAGAGTGGCTCGCATGCGGAGTTGTTGGCGAGGAAGGGGAGGTATAGCCAGTTTGTTAGGGAGCAGGATTTGGGTGGTGCTGCTTGAGGGATATGTTGAGGGCTTGGGAGGGGGTTTCTTTTGTTGACGTTTACTTCCTCCGCTCTTGTGTTATTACTGTATGGGATTCATGGCTCATCATATTCGCTCTTGAAGCTGCTGGCTCGGCGGAAGCGGTTTCTATCGATGCATTTCAATACAATGCAAGCCCTTCTCAGACGATTGAATCCGCACACTGCTCCAAATGATGAGGGATGAGAACATTGTATCGACCGCCGCCATGGGAGACAATCTTTCCTTCAGACCGTAAAATTATGCGCTTTTATATTGTATCACAAGAATCTATCCGCGCGACCCCCCTACTTTTAGACAGACAGACAGACAATAACGCCAAATCTTACAAGGAACGCCCAACCCCAAACAAAACCAATGTATGAACAACAAAACTAGTCACAAGATCTAATCAAACGTAATCTTAGTCGCCTGCTTCATATCCGACGTATCCTTGTAGAAAGCGCCGTACGCCTCGTGGCCCTTCTTCTTCACCGTCGTGCCGTACTTCATCAACGCCTCCGGCACGGGCTGGTTGGCCGCTTTCAGCACGTTGACCAGCGCGCCTGCCAGGTGCTTCTCTGCTTCACCGAAGAAGGTGATTGCACGGCCGGATGTGCCGGCGCGGCCGGTTCTGGGAGGGGAGTGTTAGTCTGGCTGATTTTTTCTTTTGGTGGAGGTTGATTGTTTGACTTACCGACCAATACGGTGCACGTAGTCTTCCGCCGTGAGAGGGAAGGTGACGTTGATGACGAGTCTGACGTTGGGAATGTCGAGACCGCGAGCGGCGACGTCGGTGGCGACCAGGATGGGGACCTGGCCGCGCTTGAAAGCCTCGAGAGACTCGGTGCGCTTCTGCTGGGGCAGATCGCCGTGGATACCGCCGACCTTGAAGCCGCGGCGGCGGATGGTCTCTTCGATGCGCGTCGCTTCTTTCTTGTACAGGCAGAAGACCAGAATGCGGTCGTCTTTGTTCTTGCCGGATTGGTTTTGTTTCAGCAGGTCGATCAAGCGGTTTTGCTTGTCGTGCTGCTCCATCACTTCGACTTCTTGCGTGATGCGGGTGTTGGCGCGCAGCTCGCCCGTAGGGTTGTCGCCGACGGTGACTTTGACGGGGTTGGACATGAACGTCGCCGCGAGGTCGCGCACGCTAGGAGGCCAGGTGGCGGTGAACATGACCGTCTGCTTGCCCGTCGTGGGCGTCGTGGAGATGATCTTGCGGATCTCCTGCTCGAATCCCTTGTCCAACATGCGGTCGGCTTCGTCGAGGATCATGTGCTCGACGTGCGAGAGGTCGATGGAGCCTTCTTGGATGTAGTCGTTCAGACGGCCGGGGGTGGCGACGATGATGTTCGCGCCGCTCATCTCCGCGCGCTGCGCATCCTTGGGCACACCGCCGTACACGACTGCGATTTTGATGTTGTAGGGCTTGGAGAGCTTCGCGAGCTCGTCGTGGATCTGCACGGCCAACTCGCGTGTAGGGCTGACGATGCAAGCCTTGATGTTCTTGCGCTCCTTGGGAGACTGCGCGCTCAGGCGGGAAACGCAGGGCACGCCGAAAGCCAGCGTCTTGCCAGATCCAGTCTCAGCGACACCGACCACGTCCTTGAAAGCGAACAGATGCGGCCATGCCGCGGCCTGAATGGGCGTGGGCGTCTGGAAGTTCTTGAAGGGCTCGCGTTGCCTCTCGTCCGTCACAGGCAAGTACTTGAACGAGGTGAGCGGGCGCAGAGGCTCTTTCGCATCGATGGTGATCATCTTCTCCTTGAGGAAAGCGTCGATCTCGGACTGAGGCAGACCGGTGAGCTCGGCGTGCTCGACGTATCCAGTAGGCGAGGCGGCGGTGGTCTTCTCGACGACGGCCTCGCTGTCGGACGCCTTTGCGCTCACGCCGCCGGCCTTCGCGGCCTTCTTCGCCGCCTTCTCAGCAGCTTTGGCCGCTTTCTTCTCCGCCTTCGCAGCAGCGTCGCTGTCGCCAGTGCCCTCTTCCACACTGCCCGCGGCGTCCTTCGCAGCAGCAGCTTTCTCCGCCTCTTTCTTCGCGCGCTTCAAAGCCTTCTTCTCCCTCTTCGCAGCCTCCTCAGCACTCTCAGTCGCATCGGCAATTTCAGGCTCGGCGGCCTTCTCGGTTTCCTTCTTCGCGCGCTTCAGCGCCTTTCTGGCCTCCTTGGACACGTTCTCGCCCGTCCTCTCTTCGGCGGCATCGTTGGAGACGGCGGCGAGCTTCTGCTTCTTGGATTTCTTTGCGGCGCGCTCGGCTTTGAGGGCGGCGTCGGCGTCGGCGACGTCTTCGTGAAGTCGCTTCGCCATGATATATTTTTTTATTTTACGTTTTTGGGTAAAGAGAAAGGGAAGATGGAGAGAAAGAGAGGATATAACAATAAGCGGGCGAAGGCGAATGCAATCGATGGGCCGATATTTTTCATCCCCGGATTTTTTTATTTTAGTGTCGCCGAATGCTGAGCCGCAAGCCGAGCCAGACCCTGATCGATTGATGGTGAGATACCTGACATTGATCTTGTCACCTTCTACCGTACATGTATGTGGTGATCATCAAGTCGGTAATTCCAAGAAGAAAACGAAGCAGTTTGTATAGAAAGACGGATGTATGTGAATGTTCGGATATACAAAGCGTGATAGACACTGCACATTCCATCTCCCTTGCACCCTCTTCCTCAAACCCTTGTTCCTCCAGAAAGGAAATAAACACGACGCCGCCAAAAAAAGAAACCCCCAGTCAATGCTCGTGAGCAAGTTGTATCGCAATTGAACGCTCAAAAGAATCCCGGCAAACCCCCCGACTTGGATATCGTCACCTCCTCTTACAGCATGAACCAGACATGGAAAAAAACCCAGAAAACCTCCTCACGTCTCTCTAACAGGCTCCGGCTTCAAACATTGGCCCTTCGCGATCACCTCGTTTTGTACATAGGCCAACTTCGACTGGTCGCCATCGTGATAGAATTCTCCCGACCAGAACCCGCAGCCGATGTTGCTCGTCTCTTTGCGCCATTTGACTTGTTCCAGACCTGCTGCGTCGACGGGCGGTCGGGGTACGGGGTCTTTCTCTTCGCCGGCGATCAGGCTCTCGCCTTCCATGTGGTGGAAGAGTTCCGGCTGCAGCGTGTAGCACAGGATGTGGTTGTCGCGGCACGCTGTCAGGATCGCGGCGTCGTAGGCGGTGATGTGCTTTTTGATGTCTTCCTTGGCCGGCGCGAGGTCTTGGAGAAGGCGCTGCGCTGTGTAGCGCGTGATGGCGTAGCCGAAAGTGCAGAGTGGCCAGACGGAGTGGTGGAAGACGCGCGTTTGTTCGGGGACGGTCAGAGCTGTGAGGAAAGAGGCGGTGTAAGGGTGGAGGTCGGTGCGGTTGAGCATGGTCGGGTCCTCGTACAGAACATGCTTCAGCTTCTCCAGGTCTGAAGGGTGGTGATGGCCGACTCCGACACCCTTCGTGAGCATGTTGAGGTAGTCGCCGCAATGGCCCAGGTAGAGGAGATCCCAGTCCTTGGGCGATCCCCATGGGTAGACGGAGGAGTCGATCGACTTGGTCTTGCCGAGCGAGCGCGCGGCGCGTTGCGCCAGAGGCACCTGGACGGATTTGAGGCGGATGTCCCAGTCGATGTCGTCCTCGAATATCAAGGCCGTCTCTTGTCCCGACTTCAGAAACTCTTTCAGCACTACGTGGTGGCTCAGCCATGCCTTCACGGTGCCAGTCGTCACCTCGGACTCGCTCTTGTTGGGCCACTTGAAGTTCTCGACATCCTCGTCGGACCACGTCGGTTGCGTCGGGACGGTCAACTCAAGGCCAGTCGCTGCAGCCGCCTGTTCCAAGCGATTTCTCCTTGGAGATCCAGGACCTGAGACGGCCCAAAGGCCACCGAATCCAAGAGTCGCATTTGTCGCGGATGCGACGCCGGTGGGGTAGTTGGCGACAGGAAAGCGCGGTTTGTAGGCGCTGGAGGCGCCGTGGTGGTAGTAGAGGAAGATGGTGATCAGGCCGACGGCGAGCAGGAGGTAGAGAGGGGGCAGCCTTGAGGCGCGCGAGGCGAGCATGGTGTGGCTGCTGTCGAGGGGAGGGCTGAATCAGGACGCGATGATGGCGGACATGAGACAGCTGGCGGGCGGGCTGGGCTAGCGGTGCTGAGGCAGAGGCATATAGAGAGCGAGACGTGAAGAGAGAATGTGGAGTTGAATAATAATATGTTAATCAATCATCAAGAGGAAGAGAAGATAGTGGGTTTGACCGTTACGGGGGCCATGCGACAAGGCTGACGTGTGTTGTGTGTGTTGAGGGAGAGATCTGGGGCGATGTCGAAGGAGGAAGTGCCCCCTGATGATGATGATGATGATGCTGATGCTGATGCTGATGCCGCGTACCATCCAGAAGGCCAAGCGGAATTTACTTCTACTTTCCCCCACCATTCGAAATGCATCAATCAATTTCTCGATAATCAATTGATTCATTAACCACCTCACTGACAGATGACTATGCTCATTGAATTGATGATAGTCAATGGTCTACAGCAATTCGATACATCGATCACCCGACAAGACTACATGTACTGCCACAGGAATGTCGATCGGCCATCTGGAACGATCTAGGCATCACCACCAGCCTGGCATCATCCACAGCCCTCGGCCCTGTCTCCGCGATTCCGGCTGTCAGGCTGAAGTCAATGCCTACATAGTACATGAACTTTCCCTCCTCTGCATACCACATCTACAACATTCGCCCATGAGCTGCCATCTCAATCAAAATGCCACGCAGATCAGTGAAGACATGAATCCTATCGTGCTTGCTCTGTCGTACCCCGGATCGCCGCAACGATCATCGAGGCGTGGCTATTTCGCGCACCCCGGCCAACTGATGACATGAGATGCAGCGTGCTGAATGAGTGGCATACGCGCAGTACGTGATGAAGCTAACGCAAGACAACATTTCCTCTCTCGTGTGGATCACACAGACGCCTTCACATGCTTTGAGAAGCAAAGGATGATTTCGTGGAATCATACGCTTTGCTTCGGAAGATTGGCCATCAAGGTGTCGCACAGTAGACCTCGTCTTCTTCGTTTGTCGAGTATCGGTAAGTCTCGTATAGTATCTCCTGTACCATATGATCCCTCAGCTTGCCCCTACGAAATGTTCAATCCAACCACTGAAGCCGGTCAAGTCGAGAAGCAAACAAGCAGCCCAACCACGGAAACCAGCGAAGTCTCCGGCAACACATCCTCGAAATGGCACCCCTCCGACGAGAAGAAGGCCCTTTTCAAGGCCGATCTGACCGTCCTCCCACTCCTCTGTCTAGGCTTGCTCGTCTTCCAACTCGACCGTATGAACCTCGCAAGCGCCCTCACGGGAGGTCTGATGGAAGACATCAACATCGACCAAAGCACCGTCAATCTGGGCAACCAGATGATGTTCCTTGGGATCGTCCTCCTGGAGATACCATTCAATCTAATCTTGCAGAGACTTGGACCGCGGAAATGGATTGCTTCACAAGTGCTTGTCTTCGGGCTTATTGCCACGCTGCAGGTGCTTGTTAGGAATCGGAAGGGGTTTCTAGTCGTGAGGAGTGTCCTTGGGCTTGCGGAAGCTGGGTATATCCCTGGCTCTATCTTCACTTTATCAACTTGGTACCAGAAGCGGGAGCTGAGCACTCGCGTCGCCATCTTTTTCTTCGGCATGTTCGGCGGCAATGCTTTGAGTCCTATTCTGGCATCCGGTGTCTTACTACTCGACGGCAAACAGGGCCTGAAGGGCTGGCAATGGATTTTCCTGCTAGAGGGTGCTTTTACCATGTTAGTCGGTATCCTGCTCCTTCTCCTCTTACCCGGCTCACCGACTGCGCCTCGTCCACTTCTCTCCCGCGGTCTCATCACTTTCACCAAACAAGACCAATGCATCCTCCAAACCCGCCTCGCAAACGACTCGCCCGAGAAAAGCGACGACCCAACCCCATCAAAATCCATCCCCTGGCCCCTCATCCGCGCCACCATCCTGCACTACAAACGCTGGCCCTCTCTCCTTTCTACCTTCTGCGTCTTCTCCACCTGGACGCCCCTCATGACTTACACGCCCTCCATCTTCGTGGACCTCGGCTTCGAGCGCGTCGCCGCAAACGCCCTCGCCGCTGTGGGCGCTACGCTCGCTTTGCTTGTTGTTTTCTTCTTTGCGCGTCTGAGCGATCGCACGAATCGGCGCGGTGGCTACGTCATGGTCGCGCAAGTTTGTTATCTGGTCACTCTTGTTGTCGCGAGATCGGTCCAGCCGGTTCTCGGTCGTTGGGGTCGTGTGGGCCTTTGGACGGCTGTGAATGCTTTTGCTGTGGGATATCATCCCATTCATAATACTTGCAAGTCTTGCCATACTTTACATTCATTCTTGAAGTCGAGGTGAGCAACCGGCTGACATTCAACAAGGGGTCCAGCTAAACTGCAACTCGCCCAACGAGCGTAGCATCGCAATCGCCATGTGGGTCATGTTCGCCATTACGGGCAATATGGTCGGCACGCAGCTTTTCCAGGCCGGCGATGCTCCGAGGTATGAATGCGGGCTGCTGTATATGAGTTTCCTCGTGGCGGCTGGTATCGCTCTTGCTGCTTTGCAGGAGGCTGTATATGTGGTTCATAATAGACGGGTGAGGGAGGGGAAGGGTAGGGTGATAAACGGGGAGAAGGAGATGAGGATCTATGTGCCTTGACCGTGCCTGGTGTTCTGGCTTCCATGTTCGATGCTCACTTCCAAAAATATAATAGCGATAGGTCTCAAATACTTACCAATCTAATCTTTAAAAGCTTGGTCCTACTAGAGGAAACACTTTCCTCAACCGACTCCGCCCAGACACGCCCAGTCAGGCGAGTCAGGAAGCAGTGAATCCGAGTCAAGACCACAGCCGTTTGGATATACATTCACGCTGCAACTGCCCTGCATGACTTTGACCTCAATGCTCCAGACCGGGGGAACGATCACACGTGGGTTCCCCATGGGTTGTCCTCTTCCGGGGTGCATGACACTGCTTCACAGGCGGATGTTCATTCTTCCCATAGAAGACTTGCCTAGGCAAGCCTCCAAGCGCCATCTGTGGCAGAGCCTCTGGGCGACACATGGCGGATGTGCGAGAGCATGCAACCTTGTTGACTTATATCCGAGGCATTGACTTGGCGAGGTGCTTGGCACCGGATCTGGTTGGCGATATCAATGGGTGGATTGGTGTTGCGATGTTGTGGGAGTGTCGCTGGGTTGAATAACTTCTATCTCCTGAAGTTTGTGTATTGTATCAGGACTTGAAAGGTCTAGAATTCATGGAAGAAGTCTATTCTCACATGGAAGAGAAGTAGAAGTCAAGCAATCCACAGCCACCTCCGCAACCAAGAAACATGGCCTTCATTTCCTAACCGAGGAGGAGGCGTCGCCTAACAACTTGGCATGGCGACCAGAGCGGGGGATTATTTTTGCATCGAGGGATGAGTCTTTCCCCGATGGTTTGGACTTCTTCCTCCATCCTTAAAGAGATATGATACATCTTCCGGAGCAACACTTGATGACTTGAACGATCGTCCAATCCCCCAGATCATCAACCCCATCTTTCCCCAGCATCCCCACAATCTTCACCAAACCATGGGGTTCCTCGCCCCCAGAGATCTGTCGGCCAACCCGGCGCCCGTCGAGGTGTACAATTGGCGTGTCTACGCCCTCGCCATCTCCGCCGCCATGGGGAGTTCGATGTTCGGCTACGATTCTGCTTTCATCGGTGGCACGATGTCACTGCCGGCTTTCCAGGCGAGGTTTGGCCTCGAAGACGCTGATGCAGACCTCGCTGCATTGAGGGCGAATATTGTCAGCACCTTTCAAGCAGGCTGTTTCTTCGGTGTCTTGGGCTGCTATCCTACCGTTGAACGTCTGGGTATGAAGTGGACTTTGGTCCTCTGTGGTCTTATCTTCAATGTCGGCGCTATCATCCAAACTGCCTCTTCCGGTCAAGTGGGCATGATCTACGCCGGTCGTGCTCTTACTGGTAGGTTTCATTGCACCAAAGTCAATTGGAACAGCTCACTGATCCTTCTCAGGTCTCGGTGTCGGCGCATCTTCTCTCATCATCCCGGTCTATATCTCTGAATCGTCCCCTCCAGCTATTCGTGGACGACTCATTGGCATTTTCGAAATATTATTACAGTTCTCTCAGATCCCTGGCTTTTGGGTCAACTACGGAGTCAATCAAAACATCTCCGGCAGCAGTGACACACAGTGGCGAATCCCCTTCGGCATTCAACTCATCCCCGGCGCCCTTCTCATGATTCTGATGTCTTTCCAACCCGAGTCGCCTCGCTTCCTCGCCAAGAAGGGCAAATGGGAGCGTGTTCGCAAGACGCTATCGTACATTCGCAAACTCCCCGAAGACCACGAATATATCGACTGGGAGATCGACATCATCCGCGGCCAGCTTGAGAGTGAGATGTCCGGTGTCGGTCTCAGCTTCGTCGCAAAGGTCAAGGAGATCTTCAGCACAAACACCAGGACTAGACTGCTGACCGGCATGGCCATGATGATGCTTCAGAACCTGTCCGGCATCAACGCGATCAACTACTACAGCCCTGTCATTGTCGAATCGATCGGTTTCACCGGAACCGACACCGGCCTTCTCGCCACAGGCATCTTCGGCATCATCAAAGCCTCCGGCACAGCGGTCTTCGTCTTCTTCATCGTCGACCGTTTCGGCCGTCGTCCAGCCCTGCTCGTCGGCTCAGCCGGCGCCATCTTCGCCATGTACTACCTCGGCGCCTACTCCAGCCTGTCCGACTCTTTCAACTCCGAACCGCCCCGCGACGCCGGCGCCTACGTCGCCATCATCATGATCTACGTCTTCGCCATCTTCTACTCCATCTCGTGGAACGGCATCCCTTGGATCTTCTGCGCTGAGGCTTTCCCCACCGCCGTTCGCCAAGTGTGCCTGGTCTTCACCACTTGCACGCAGTGGCTCGGCCAGTTCATCATCGCTTACTCCACCCCTTACATGATCGAGGATATCGAGTATGGCGTCTTCCTCTTCTTCGGCACTTCCGTCGTGTGCGGCATGACTTTTGCGTATTTCTTCTTGCCGGAGACTAAGGGCGTGCAGTTGGAGGATATGGATATCATGTTTTCGGCTAAGGGCTTTGCGAGGCAGAAGCGCAAGACTTTGGATGCTGTTCTGGCTGAACGCCGTGAGGAGGTCGTCACCACCAAGGCTGCGGTTGATGAGAAGAATGCCGCGGACGGTCGTGTTGAGAGCGTGTGAGGCTTGGTGGAGAGGTTCTGGACCTTTACCCTCTCATCATGGTGTTATTGCTTTGGCTTCGCCTAAATGGGCCATGTGTTTGCCTGGTCTTGTACAAGACAGTGGAGGCTGCGATGATCGGCATTGTTCGTATTGGGTGTATGAGATAATCTTTTGACTCATTTTAGCAGCATGTACAGATTGACCAAAACAGTCAACTCTAACAGACTCTTCTGATCGATTGCTGGATGATGCAATACTGTTCTCTCGAGCATTCCCTGCGCCTCATGGTCCTGCGTATCACTGGAATAAGACGGGAAATGAAGTCTTGTGCATAAAGGTCAAACCGCCGTTCAAGGCTCAAAATCTTATTTACGAATATGCACGGAGTTGCGCAGACAGATCCCGGATCAAGGAGGTACGGAAATAGCTTTCGGAGGTCCAAGGAGGATGTCAGAAAGAAAGCGAGAACTTTCGTAGGGTTAGGGTTGGGGTGATCGATTTCGGGACGAGGTTGACAACAGTGCTTGCAGCTGTAGATTTGAGCTCATCTACTGCCGTTAGTTGTAACGGCCTTGACTAGATCCAGGACTGATAAGTTGAAACAATGTGAAGGGCAATTGTGCAGGCGTTGAGCCCTTGCTGGAGTAATTGATCGATTTGTCATTGCAATGACTTATGATCTCAGTTACTATATATGTACTTGACCACTCGTTGCCCTTCAATTCCTTTTCTTTTGGTACTTGGTTTTGCATTTATCAAATCTACAATTTATCGTCATAAGCCACTCCGATATTCCCATTCTACTTTGCCCTCCCTGCTAATCTACGATGATGGTTTCACGTCATTGCCATATTTCGACCGGTAGGCGACGAGCTTCTCCAGCGTGACGTTCCGCCCTCCGCAAACCACAATCACAACCGCCTCATCCGGGCTTAACTTCCTGCCCAAAGCCGTCTCAAGCCTCCCATCGTAACACATGGCAATGTTGACTCCACAGGAGAGCTCAGTGAGGATGTTCTCTTGATCGGCGAGCTGCCAGCAGCCCATGGCCGCAGCAGCGTCGGAGAGGACAGCGTTCTTGACGGAATCATCTTGTACGCCGTTCATGGCGAGGTTGAAGGTTTCTTCGCATACCTTCACCGCACCAAGACTCGTGGCCTCTGATGTGATGCCAGGCAGCGTTGTGTGCTGACCATTCGCTATGGATTGGCCCAAGCTATCAGCACCAGCCGTCTCCGTGACCACGACGGTGGTCTTGCAATCAGGGCGGTCGCGAAGACCACGCACGACCCCATTGAAGAGCCCACCTCCGCCGCAAGAGCAAACGATGGCGCTGGGCTGGAGCTTCTCATCTTCCAAAGCCACGTCTTCGAATATCTCGTTCACGATGGTGGAATGGCCGTCCCAGATCAGCTCATGATCAAAAGGCGGGACGTAAATCGGCTCTTTGCCTTGGCGTCTGCCTTCCTCCATTACGATCTCTCTGAGATAGGCGTCTGCGTGCTTCCACGTCGCTCCGTGCACGATCACATCGTCTGCACCGAGAGTTCGCACTTTCTGAATCATGTCCGCATTGATGATGGATGGGACGACGACTGTGCATTTCCGCCCAACCCAGTGGGCTGCTAAGACTGCTGCGAGGCCCGCATTGCCACCGGAGCTGCAGTAGAAGTGGACTGCATCCGGGTTGTTGGCATTGGCAAAGGCATGGGAGATGTAATTGCCGACGCCGCGAGATTTGAATGATCCGCTGGGCTGGAGATTGTCAAGCTTGAGGAAGACTCTGCTGTTTGTAGATTTTAGTTCTGCAGTTCAAAGTGGCTGGAGTTTTGTTGTATACTTACCAGCCCGCTGCTTTCGACAGATTCACCGATTCTAGAGTTGGCGTTCGCCGCCAGGGCTTCTTCGTGGGTTTGTTTTGCGTGGACATCAGGCAGGGTAAATGGGTGAGTTATGGGGAATTGGTGATCATTGTTGACAGACTTGTGATGAATGGATGATCTCGTGGCAAACCATCATTACGATCGCAGGCCCACATGGCGCACTTGCGCCCTACGACTTTCGCTGATTAAGCCAGCCCGGCCAGATGATTACCGACTTTCTTTCCAATTAAGTGGAACAGACCTCGTCTCGTCATGAAATACCATGGACTGACAGGATCGGTCCTACGTTATCTCCGAGAGATTCTGAATCCTGGAATCTCGAGTCACGATCTTTGCAGCTTGCCGTACACAGTTGCGTTCATCCATGATTCAACAGCTACGTGTCAAGCTCGGATTGACAATACTCCGAGCCTTATCTGATCTCCTCCATCACGAACGACTTGTCAGTCGCACTGCCCATGACACACAGACCACGACTGCTATCAAGGGAATGACATATCGCGACGAGCACTTCCAGGGAACCAGAGCTTGTAAAAAGAAGATCTTTGCAACATCATTCCGCCTCAAGATGCATGGGCGCCACTGGCAGATCTGTGTGCTTCCATTCACCGCAGAGAGTTGAGCAGATTTTTGTGCGATGGATATCTACAGCCTCCCAAAAGGCCAATGAGCTCTTGATGAGTTCAGTACTTGACAATACAGTATTCTGTCTTACTGACATATCTCTATCGGACGACATGTGTTGAACATAGTCCAGATTCCCACTGCAATTCCATGTTGCCTTCCCCTGTTTCTCCCGTCGCTTCATACAGCCACGAGATTTCAACCTATGCTTCTTTAGCTACCAGGGCTAGGGCATCCGATGCAACGAGAAGCGTAGTATCCATCATCGATGGGAACGCAGAAAGAACCCGCATCGCCGCTAGGGTTGAAGTTGCCCTCGTAGCAATCGTACAGGTGGAAGTATTCCACAATGCCACACCTTCCCTCGCAGTTGACATCAACCTGAATGCCCTTGGTGTTCGTGTATGATGTGGAGGTATCAACGGAAACGCCCGCAGATGCTGTCATGACTTCGAAGAACGAAGCCTCCAGGCCCACGCTTGCGGTCACTCCGAAAGTGTAAGTCTCGGAATTCTGGGTATTGAAGTTACCGGTACCCTGAATGATACCGGAAACCTGCACACTGCCACCGTCTCTGGTCGTGCCGAAGTTGAATACGGTGACGGTGAAGTCGTCATCCTGTGAAGAGGGTCAGTCGATACGGCTCTGGGGCCCCGAAAACAAGATCTGGGAGACCCACATCGGGCAGCTGGCGCTTTTCCGCCGCACCATGAGTACTGGCGATCTTCTGGTTCTCGGCTTTGAAGTCTTCGATGGACATGGTAGTCTCTGTGACTTCGGAGCCGCTTTGGACCGAGGCAATCCTGCTGCCAGGCTGTTGTTGCGGCAAAGGCGCAGTCAAGTACACCTCGACGAAGGGCGAGACATCCGGCACAAGAGACACGCCGGAAGGATCGCAGTCATCTGCAGCTTGCTCAGTCCATCCAGCGATCTGGTTGGCAGAATAGCAGACCTCGGCGTCTTCGGAGTTGCAGAATCCCTGGCGGCAGCCTCCACCTGGAGCCGTCCAAACCTGGCACTGATGGCCACCGGCGCAGATGTTGCCTGACCTTTGATAGGTCTGGTCAATCAGAGTCCGGCCTGCCGAGATAATGGGTCAGCCTCGCATGCTGTGAATCATTGGGACAAGCCAAGGTGCTCCTTACATGCTCCAAAATCCTCAGGAGCGATAGAAGAATCGCAGTACGAGGCGGCTGGGCTATGCCGTGTCAGTTCATCCGTACAAATCGTCATTGAACGAAGGGTCGTACCATCGGTTGTCATCAAAGTTGAAACATGGGCTCTCGCCACGCTGGCGAGCGAACAACATTGGCGAGGCCATTGATGTTCCAGCCGCAAGAGCAAGCACCGTGAGAGACTTTGTGGGCGACATGTCGACTGAGCCTCGAGGTGTGTGGACAAGATGTGCTGACAAGATAGATTCTGCTTGGAGATGAAGATGCTAATCCTGCTCGAGGGTGGCTGGACTGATGAGCTGACATGCTGTTGGACGGGCTTTCCCTGGGTCTTTTATACCACGCCTTGACTTCGAGCCTTTCCCCCTTCGCCTCAAAGCGATTCCACTTTCTTTCTGGATGACATCGTTGGTATAACACGAAGGAGTTAGCTCGAGTCAACGAGCTCGTAAGATGCCAGTCCATTCGGCTTAGGCGAAGTGGAAGATGGTTCTCTTATCCACATCCTTTACTGCACAGGGACCTGGAGGCCTCGAGAGTTCTTCCTTCTCGCCAAACGGATAGCGCTTTCCGGGCGCGACTGTCTCTCGTCGCAATTGGAGACAATGGATACGAGGAAGAGTGCAGCATCGGGACGTTTTCTACGTCATATGAGCCAAAACGTGCGCCTTGATTCCACATCGTTGGCCATCCTTCAAACTCCGCAGCGCCAGAATCCTCTTGAGCCTAGAATGCCAAGTCGACGGTGGAAACGTCAATGCATGTCCGGCCTTGTCTCGATGATCGCAACAATCAGTGGGTGCTTCCTTGATCCTTTCCACTGTCGTCCGAACCCACGAACCACATCCTCAGATGTACTGGACGCAGCTGCATCAAGATTGAGGTCACATTCTCCGCCACAGCAAGTCTCAATTGTAGCAACCATGGATTCAGAGTCTCTCCCAGCTAGGCACTCGATCAAGTGCTAGTGATTCCGCGAGCAGCATATGGGCTTCCAGTGATCGTCTCAAGCCAGGGCGTTTGCATGCATCTTGGTGAGCTCACGAATCGAATCCTCGGTCGCAGGTTCCTCTGTATCTGCTGCGTCCATTGACCCTTGGCGTCAGTTCAGCATGAAAGGGCAACGAGGGCTGGGGAGGGCACATTCGGCGTCTTCCCAAACGCGGAATTGCCAAGCTTCCTTCGCAGTCAGTCGTGAGTCTCGGATGGAGCTGTGGAGTAGTAGAGCAAGAACTATGTTGGTGAAAGAGTCAGGTCGTCCTGAGGCCTAAGGAAGTCGAAGCAAGCAACATCTTTTTGGAAGCACCTTGATGGTCAAGAAGGATCGAGGCTCTGTCGCCCAACGCCGCGGAGCACTAAGCTCATCGCCAGGAATCGGCTCATTTCATTGGAACGATCATACCCGAGGCTCGTCAAAAGTCTTGAGTCGTAGCCGTAAATCAGCCAAGATATTGTAGGTAAGGATTCCAAAAGCACGAGATTGAGCATAATTCAGCTAACCTGACGTCGCAGCATTAAGACTCCAGTGGGGCTTACTGAGCGGGCCATGCTCGGGCTGGGGGGTTCGGATGGAATTGTGATGCACTTTGACAACACACGTGGTTCAATCTCGTTTGCAGTGCTCTACATACCCACCTTCCTGCACACATCTGCCAAGGTAACAACTACATGATCTAGTGATCCTTTGCTTCGCTCTGATATCTTGGTCTGGCTGCCTGTGGTCAGGTCGATTAGCTCACGGAGCCGGTCGTCATTAATCTTGGCTGTGTTTTGATCTTGTAACCTACAGAAGTCGCAGAAGACAGACAACCTTGATGGCAGGTGCGATCGATGGTCTACTGGTAGAGTGCCTGTCTATAGGATGACCTGCGGCCAATTGTGCATCGCTCCAAATGATAGCAACCAACATGTCTTCCTCAACGTCAACACAACAGAGTGTGCTTAACTCGAACTCAGACGCAAGCACGAGGATCCTCGCTTCAGGCCCATCACCTACACTTTCGATCGATTGCGACAGCTTTTCCGGAAGCCCTCTCTTTCCTTCTTCAGAGTCGTACGTATGCGGCACGAAGACCAACAACCGTTCTCTCATGACGACTTGCTGCAATGGGGCATCGGTCGAAGATCATCTTGGATGCTTCATGCATTGCGAGATCGAGGACTTCACCTCGAGTCGAATGCGAGAATTTGTGTCCTGCCTTTCCACAGGCGGCAAGTCCTCCGCTCAGAAAAATGCTAGCGACGTTGATCCGAATGTTTTCTGCCAGGGACAAGTGAACATCAGTGTCACGACAACATCAAGTGCGACCCGAAAGCACGGCAGTTCGAGCTCATTGAACCTCTTCATCTCTACTTTCCTGCTTGCTCTGGTGCTCTGCACCGCAGTAGCAGCAGAGTGTATCGCGACGGTCGAAGGTGGATCGAGCCTGATTCGCCAGGGAGAAGCTCGCAGCATTGGTATAGGTGTCAGCTGCAGTGGATCGCCTTACTGTATCATTGACCAAACAGGTACGGACGAGATCGTCACCGCCAATCGGACTCTTAGTGGAAGAGATGCGTCCGACAGACAATATGACGACTTCTTCAAATCTCTCGGCGATTCGACCGACCCACCAAGACTCTTTGCGGCGACAAGTCTCATCCAAGTCCGAAGGTGGGCTGTTGGAGTTGCCGACGATAACATGGTCAACCATTCCTTCTGGGCTCCTTTCTTGGTGAGCTAGCTATCCTTTCAAAACCAAACGTCTTTTTCCCTTATTGACGGTTGCATGTAGCATTGCGTTAATGCAACAGCGGACGGCTGTGCAAATGTCGAAGGCACGGTAGAAGCCTGTGGCCCTGTGTATCAGAGCGGTACAGGTCTGGATGACGACGCCATGATCCAGGGAGTTTTCTTGCGAACTGTAAGACTGTTTGTCTCTATGCTTGCATGAGACACTGCTAATCTCATCTCACAGGCTAGCCCGGGGCCATTCTCTTGAGCAGCAGGGAAAGATTCGAGCTGTATTCCTTGGATATCACCAAGAGACAATACCTGCTCCAATGGAACATCACCTCCAGATAAATGTCTGTCGAGTCCACATCAAGGCAGCAAAGGCACTGGATTCCGAATAGTTACAATATATCGTGGAAATGATTATGTATGAACAACATCTCTTGCCTGTATTCAACGAGTGGTCTGATCTATATCGACTATATCCTGCTCAAGCGCTTCTCAGGATTCTCACTTTGGGCCAGTATCGAGTGGCAAGTATCCATGCATCCAGGGAAAGTAGTGCCTCAGAAGTCCGGCCACAATGCAGAGCGGCGTGCCTGAGGGGAATTTTGCTGGGCCGTTCGTACAGATGGTGCTGACACTTTTGCCATCGTATGTACCATCTGGATTGTCCGCCGCTTCAATCATGGCGGCAGCCAAGTCAAGATAAGACGTAGGGCCTTCTTGATCTTGTAGACTGAGAGCATAGCCTCGCTTCTCATCGACCGATAATGCCCCTGGCTTCATGAAGATAGAAGTAAGCCAGTCGTCTTCTGATCGGAGCAGTGCCTCGGCTTCGATCAAATCCTTGTAGACGTATGATGCTGATCTTTGGAGAATCGGGAGTAAGAGCCATGGTACATGACGAGAGAACTGCTCGTCTACAGTCCCCGAAGAGAAAAGAACAAGCTTGGGTAGTCTGTCGAGGTTTGATCTTTTTCCGCTCATGGATCTTTCTTGCATCTCGCGAAAGACTTCGATGACTGATGATGCTGTGTCCTGCGCTAAGCGACACCCGGGAATATTGTCGTTTGTTGAAACGCAGAGGAAGACTGCTCGAAAATCTCGGACACACGACGTCATGAGATCGGCGTCTTGAATGTTGCCCTGAAAGATTTTGACCTGCTCATTATTTTCGAGCCCAGTACACCGATTGAGAAGTTTGGATTTGCTGCGACAAAATGCGTGTATGCGAGTAGTTTGGTCTTGTTGTAGTAAGGTCTCCAAAACGGCAGAGCCGCAGTTTCCTGTTGCACCCAGGACAGCATAAGTAGTGCGCTGATCCATGATGTGGTTGAAACAATTTCTGGCCTTCAGTCGCTCATGATGTGACTGGGAAAATGATTATTAAGTAGCAAGATTTGGAGAATTGTAAAGAAACAAGTTGAGACCGACATTTCCAGGACGCAACAGAAGCCGCCAGCCGACTGTCGGGGAATTCTTGGTGGCGATATCGAGCTTGAGGTTCACTATCGGGATGAACCTCAGCTGAATCAAGTCCGACTTGCAACAGAAGTATTCCATTGGGACCCAGAGCGCACCCATCAATAACATGACGCTCACTGGAGTACCAGGTCTGCAGAAGCCCGATGTCGTCTATCGTCAAGCACTCTCGGCGCATTGTAATGTTGTGATTAGGTGGCGTATGTGCAAGCAGCCAATTTGTTTTCGCTTTGTTGGTGGAGATACAAGCACATTCAAAAACGGTTGAAGTTGATTTACGGTAGCGATCGATTTATTTGTAAAATTCACGATTCAGTCATTACAATGTTGTTGATGTTCCCGCAACTCCCTCCAGCGCATGCCTCTACTTCAAGAGTAGTATTCATCCAGCCAGGTCCGCAAATCCCCAATCGTTGGGTAGTCCAGGAAAAGACTACCACTAACACTCACATCAAGCTCATTCTTTAGCTTCTCTGCGATCACCAATGACATGAGACTGTCAACTCCCAAGTCCGCGAAGTTTGCGCTAGCATCAAGATCGGACACTTCTAATGCAGCCTCATCGGCAATCAGTCTGAGTGCTTTGCTCGTAACGCTATCCTCGGCCATGACGGAGTCAGCCGGTGATGGTGCGCTACCTTTCGCATCTTCCTCGACGTGGGTATGCTGTTCGGAAGGTGCGCTTGCGTCGGTTTCCGCGTCGGGAGCCCCGATGTTCTTGTTCGACAGTTCTTTGGTCTGCGTCTTGCTCGACGTGGCGTTCTGCGTTGCAACACTCGTTGTGACATGCGCTTGTGGCTTGGTGCTGCTGGTGCTAGGCGGCGAGAAGAACTTGTCCAGTAAGATCCGTGGATAACGATGGAATTCAATGCTGGAAACTTGACCAATGATCATATCATCCCGTAGGATGTAAACGTCACCGAAATATGCGGTCGCATCCTCGGCCGAAGGAATCATTTTGACGTATGACCGATACCTCGCACTGGGAGTCAGGCGCTCGGCGAACCGCATCGACTTCCATCCAGGAGTCACGCAGAAGTTTGCTCGAGTGTCCATTGCGTCTGAGCGATTCATGATAAATCCGGCGAGGTGAGCCACGCTGTCGATGAAGTATGGTGGCACAGTCCAATTGCCACTATCCTTGTCAGTGAGCTTGACATCAGCAAAACCTTCGAGGTCCTGAATAACCACAGACTGCATGCCACGGTAGCTGTCTGCGTATTCCACGAGATTGCTGGCGAAGAGACCATACGCCATGTTGCGCGAGAAGCGACTGGCTTTGCCTTCCCGTGCTGACGCCACAAGAGCATCAATGCGCCCAGTCACCAAGTGATCCATGGGAGACCAGGAGACCTGCCAGTGCGAGGCATTCCCGAAGACAAGCTTCGCAGTTGCAAACTGAGACTCGACGTTGCCGTCATCGTCTACGAGTTCCCAGGTCAGATCTACAACATTCGTGCTGATGTCTGTTGTCGCCGCAGTGACCTGGATGACCTGTGGAGTGTCGGAATTCTTCCTCGCCACGAGGCCTTTCGTGACAGCAAGACTAGCGACTTCGATGTCGATGGACCGAGCATCATAAATCACCTTTCACAAGAGCGGCGATATAATTGGCATCCTGGGCTCTCTGAAGATTACTCCCGCTTTTGCAAGAGCTTCGATCTCATCGAGAACTGGGTCTGTCTGCTGCGAGTGAAAGGCGAAAGCCACAGGAAGCTTTACGCAGCGGTAGCTCTTGGCTTCAAGATTCTCCGTAAGCGTGTCAATCTCATCTTTTGGACCACTCAACACGGTCTTTGATGATCCGTTGATGCACGCAATGTCAATATGCGTGTCATGCAGATGCTCAGTAATGTTGTCGACCGGCGTACGAACAGCAAGCATGGAGTGGCTTCCCGCCGCACATTTCTTTTCCAGCATCAGCGCTCGTGATCCGACGAGGAAGATTGCATCATTCGCGGACAGGACGCCAGCAACGTTCATTGCGGCATACTCTCCTAAGCTGTGCCCGACTACAACTTGTGGTGTCACCCCAAGCGAAGCCCAGTACGCAGCCAATGCCATCTCAGTACACAACAAAGCCAATTGAGTCACGACTGGCGAGTGAACGTGATTCTTATGTTCCGACCATTCAGAGCAGGGATGAAAGACGGGAAACCTTGGTTTTGCCCGAGCCGATCAAAGTGTTCAATTTGCTCTCTGAAGACCGGCGCATTGCGATACAGCTCCAGGTTCATTGTTCCGTGGGAGGCGCCTTGTCCGGTGAAAGCGAAAGCTATCGGCGGTGAATTACCCTTGCTCACTGATTTGACAGAGTCTAGGGTTTTGAGCTTCGTGGTCAAATCTCCAGAAACAGTCTTCACGTCGGTAGCAGTTACAGCTACTCGGAAGCTGTGGTGATAACGACGAGCGGCAGTGGTGTATGAGAGATTGGCCAGATTGGTGTTTGGGTGTTTTTCCAGATGAGCCACCAAGCGCTCGATATTCCCGGTAAGAGAATCTCTCGTCTTTGCCGACACCAAGACAACATGCGACCCCCGCGGATCCGGATCCGGGCTCTGCTGAATCGGACTTTCTTCCAGAATCATGGTCGTGTTGCCACCAGCAGCACCAAAGCTGTTCACGACAGCAATGCGATTTCTGTCAATCGCTGGCAGCCACGGCACCTTGTCCAATGGAATGTGAACATTCCGCTTTTCGAGATCGCCCGGAAAGCGAGGGTTGATGTCCGTCTTGATACCGACGTGTCGTGGTATGAGATTCTTCTGTAACATGAGCAACACTTTAAGCAGCGACGTAGAGCCAGCAACAGATCCGCCATGTCCGACGTTAGATTTGACAGCACCAAGATGCAAAGGCTGACCTTTCCCGCGGCGTTTCTTGGCGGGAGCATACACATCGAGTACACCAGACATCTCTTCGAAGTCGCCAGCTTGCGTGCCGGTGCCGTGCAGCTCGACGTAGGATACGTGCAAGGGATCCACTGCTGCTTCGCGAAGCAGCGACTTTGCGAGATCGGACTGGTGACCAGCGTGAGGATAGGTGATTGATACGGCATTGGCGGAATGGTTTGTGCCGGCGCTCAGGATCGTTCCGAGAACGCGGTCGTTGTCCGCTTCCGCATCCTGAAGCCGTTTGATTACCAGCGATACGATTCCATCAGCGCGGCAATAGCCGTCTGCTGTAGCATCCCAGGTCTTGCAAGCATGGTGCCCCTTGGTGAGGAAGTGGCCGTTGCAAAGCCCAGCGAAACCTTCCGGGTTTGTCAGGATGTTCATGCCACCTGTCACTGCGGTATCGACCTTTCCTTGCCACAGCTCTTGACACGCAACCTGTATCGAAGGGTTAGCTTCCGAGTGTTCAGAACAATGCACGTGAGACTTACCTCGACTGCTGAAAGACCAGAGGAGCAGGCAGTATCGATGCTATAGCTAGGGCCGGCAAACTTGAAAAAGTAGTTGATGCGTCCTGGACCAAATGCCCGACAACCGCCTGGGATGTAATATGTGCTGACCGACTGGCCTTGGTTGACTGCGCGATAATCATCTGCAGCCTGCCCGTAGTAGGTTCCGATTCTGTCAAGCCGTGTCGATGGGGTACGGTTGCCAACGTAGCCGGACTGCTCGAGTGCTTCATAAGCGGTGACCAGAGCCAGACGCATTTGGGGGTCGACAGTCTGGGCTTCGCGTGGGGACATGTTGAAGAACGGGGCGTCAAACATGCCCGGTTCGTCAATGAAGCATCCGTACTTTGTGGCACTTTTGTTCAGCTCTGATCCGTCCGGGTGTGCGTGGAGAGATCGAATCGGTCTTCAGGGATCTCTCTCGAAACATCCAGTCCTTGTTCCAAGATCTCCCAAAATTTGTCGGTATCTGTGGCTCAGCCTGGTAGCCGGCATGACATGCCGACTATCGCAAGCTTCGATTGTGACACATGAAGGGGATGTTCGAGTCCAGTGGCATCTTGCGAGAGCCATGATGAGATATCTTTATCGAGGATTTTGCGGCTCGCAGAGTCCTCTTTGAGCGCTGACTTCAGCTCACGAAGAGGCAATGAACTACCAAGTGAGGATACTTCAATATCAGAGATCTCTTCACCCTTGGTCCACTCGACAAATCCCCTTACAACCTCATCCCAGCATATGCTTTGTGTGAGGAGCTCAAGGATGACCGCATAGTATAGATCAGACGCCGTGTGGGCCTCAAGTGGCTGGCCACTGCTGGTGGAGAAGATCGGAAACGATACCTTCGAATGGTTGTTCACGGAGTGTAATGAAGGCTGATTGATGATCTCATCCGCATCTGGTTTACCATAGACATGGGGTGCATGGCAAAGTCCACCGTAAACCGGCAATGCGATGGATTGCGATTCCCGGAAGTATTGCGACCTGCTGAACAGTGCCTTCAATCTCTGGGGTGGACCGCTGATAGTGACTGAGTTCCGACTTTTGGCGCTGAGGAAAACTTTGCTTGTGTCAGGGACGGTGTCAGCCGGTTGAAGGAAGTCGAGTTGTGCTTGGACCGTATTTGGCTCAACATTATTGATGACCTAAGCCCATGAATCTGCGCCTTCTGAGAAGTCTGCGCTCTCAATGCTTTCCGAAATATTCTGGACATGAATGCCCATGCGGAAAGCAAGGCGTACAGCGTCGGCACCTGCAAGCGGTAGATCCGCCAGAGATGACGATAGTGAAACGGCCGTAGCAGTGAGCAGGCCTACACCCAGAGCTGCCAAACACCTTGCACGGGCGTTATTTCAATCTTCTGGGTGCACTTCGGCGTAGCTAATAAATTGTCAGTGATACTCTCAATTTTTGTGGCAAGGTAAATGGAGTCTATACCCAATAAAGCTCGATATTTGGACGGCGATCAACAAAACGCCATCCACAGCGCCGCAAAACGGCCCTGCCCGGAGACCGACGTCTTCGCTCCACGCTGTTATGTCGCGAAATTTGGAGAAATGGGGCCTCAAGTGGCTGGGAAGATGCGACACTTCTTCATCGATCGCAGTCGTTGCCTTGTCCAAGAATTGAGCTAGAAGAGCATGGCGTCTGTCTTTGATGCCGCGGCGAACGTGGCGAAACAGGTCTTGCAGATCGCCTTGGGGAAACTCGTTCGAGAAATGCACGAGGGCCATGTTGATAGATATGGTCGTGTCGTCGTTGGTGGGTGCCGATAAGTTGGATGTGATCAAGGTCAGTACACATCAGCTGAATGAATGCAATGCAATGCACGGATATTATGATTGGAAAGGGCTGTTTGGCTGACTCGCGAAGACACAGGAATCTCCACTCCTGCATCCTCCATCCACCATCCTACTCCACCATTCTGCAGGCCAGGTATTATTTCGTCCG
Organism: Cladosporium sp. IMV 00045; assembly: GCA_001931905.2. Lineage (NCBI taxonomy): Eukaryota > Fungi > Ascomycota > Dothideomycetes > Cladosporiales > Cladosporiaceae > Cladosporium > Cladosporium sp. IMV 00045. The sequence goes on along the minus strand of MSJI02000687.1, from coordinate 9,631 downwards.
GATGTCTGTCCATCCGCCCTTCCTATTCGATCGTCATGTTCCCAAAGGAGCACAAGTCCCACCCGAATCTCGGCCGTAGACGTGTTCCCGCAGCTGCTGATTCGAGGTGAAATCGTAAAATGGCTCGGAAACCATCCTACCCCGCCCTCACCCCGCCCTTAAAACACGGCACTAGATTGATCAGATGGCTCGTCAAGAGTACAAAGTATAGCGGAATAGGCGGAATGTGAACGCACAGCCTCGGCAGGATAGGGCTTTTGTTTTGTTGTTATATAAGGAAGACGGAGAGCTGGTTGTAAGAGAGCTTCTAGCTTGACTTCTCTTCCTGTTCGCGGTCGGTCACATCATATACAGATTCGCCAGACAGATATACAGCAAATACAGCAACATGGCAGAAGTTGAGATCCCAAAGCAATGCAAAGCCGGCGTAGTGGTGAACGAAGGCCCAGACTTCCAAGTCGAGGTGCAGATGGTCGACGTGCCCGAACCAGGTAATTGAAGTCTTCGTCCATTCAAGCATCGACACACCTCACTGATGATTCCCAATCAAGGCCCTAACGAACTCCTCCTCAAACTCAATTGCACCGGCCTCTGCATGAGCGACATCCATTTCATGATGAACGACTGGGCCGTCCCACCTATGTCTGCCTGCGGCAACAGATCGGCCGGCCACGAAGGCGCCGGTGTCGTCGTCAAAGTCGGTGCCAACGTGCAAGGCTGGTCGGTCGGCGACCGCGGCGGCGTCAAACCCATCTGGGACGTCTGCCACAATTGCGAGCACTGCTACACCGGTCGCGAGAACTACTGCCAGAATGCAAAGTACACAGGTCTCGTTGCAGCGGGCACTTATCAGCAATACATCACTTCGCCGGCGAATTACACGAGCAGGATTCCGGATGGTGTCCCCGACGAGGTTGCTGGGCCGATTATGTGCTCGGCTAGCACTATGCACAGGGCTTTGATCGAGGCTGATTTGAAGCCGGGCAACTGGGTTGTGTTTCCTGGCGGTGGCGGTGGTGTTGGCATTCAGGGAATCCAGCTGGCTAAGTAAGTCGTGCTGAGTCGTGTCTCTTGGAAGACGTGTAGCTGACTGCTTTCTTCAAGGGCTATGGGTATGCGAGCAATTGCCATCGACGGAGGCGATGCAAAGCGCGATCTCTGCATGAAGATGGGTGCTGAGGACTTCGTTGATTTCACCAAGGAAAAGGACGTTCCGGCGAAGATCAAGGAGATCGCGGATGGTATCGGAGCTCATGGTGTTCTCGTCACCGCGTACCAGGCCTACAATGGTAAGTTTCTCAAGCTGCTTCAATTAAGAGACTTACATCTAACAGTCTCACAGACTCAATCAAATACATCGGCGACCGCATCGGAGGCAGGATCATGTGCATCGCGCTCCCGCCAGCTGGCGCGATCAATCTCGGCACGGATCCTAATTTCTTCGCGTTCAAGAACTTGAAGATCATCGGCACGCTGGTCGGCACGATGCAGGATACGGCTGCCACGTTGGATTACGCGAAGAGAGGCATGCTCAAGTCTATCTCCGAGGTCAGAGGCATGAGTCAGATGCCGGAGAGTGTGCAGCAGTTGAGGAGGGGTGAGGTGGCGGGTAGGGTTGTGATTGATTTTAACAAGGATTAATGGGTATGTGGAGGGCGGTGTTCAGTGTAAAGGAAAGCAAGGGAGGTGACGATGTAGTAGTAGATGATGATGATGATTGATGACGCATGTATCGGCGAAGAAGGTATCGAGCAGAATCTCTTATATGATTTGGATTGCAGAACGAATATTGATATTACATTTTATTTGTTTTGATGTGATAGGTGTCTTCAGGCTAAGTGCACGGAGCTTGGAAGGAGGTGCCATGTCGTCTCGTTAAGCGCTGGCCTGGTCTGAGGGCTGGAACGGGCGGGCAAGTGCCTCGTCCCGCGCGTGTCGCAACTACCACCACCACCAACACCAACCGCCGACCTCACCCCATAGCTCTACAATCACTTCCTCCGCAGGCTCACCGAACTTCCGCATTTCCATGTGGAAATAACGCTCGACTGCCCTCGCCGCTGTCTACATGCGAACATCCTCAATCGCGCCGCGCTCGATCGACTGAGCTACACTCCTCTCAGCCATCCCCAGCACCTACCGACAAGGTGGATTCAGAGACCTCTTCCGTCCATACCACTCCTTCTCTTCGCGACCACACGCCAGATGCTCCGCCGAAAATAGACGTAGACTCGCACTTCTGCCCCGAGAACGCGCCCGCCAAAGCGCGACAGGACGACCCGTCCTCCGCGACCGAATCCCCACCGCCCTTCTCCGCCCACAACTTCCCCTCGAGGTACTTCCCGGCGCCTTCGCCTGAGGATCCTTATCGCGCCCTAGTCACAGACTCTGAGGCTTCACACTCGCTTACCGCTCTCGCGTCTCCGCCTTCAGGCCCAGCTCCGCCCTTTGAGGAATCAGAATCCGAGCCTCCTACAACACCCGCTGCGCTCGAAGCTGCTGCCAGCTCTGTTTTTGTCGATACCAAAGCTGCGCTTCCGAGTGATAACAAGGAAGGCCAGGGAAGCAAGGATCTAGACGACGGAGAGCCGCCGCCTCCTTATACTGAGGGTTCGAGTCCGTTAGACGGATTTACGTACGTCATGGCTGCCGCCGGGAGCATCATCACGCAGGTCCAGCAGGGTGGACCTGCTCCTATCAACACTGCGCTTGGAGGTGAGTCTTCGATGATTTGCTTTTTATGAAAAAAGTGGAATGCTAAAGAGATATGCAGGCGCTGATGAAAACATCACATTGGAACTTCGGTATGTTAGCAACTCCAATTCATGGAGTCGTGTTTTTCGGCTGACAATCGTAGTGGCACGCGTTTCACGCTTTCCCGCGACGAACTGCTCACCCTTCCCGAGTTTGTTCTTCTCTCGCTGTTCCCCAACGGCCTGTTGCCCGATGGCCACATGAACAGCTTCCACGACGGAGATGTCTACCCAGTCGACGTAAGCCAGCCCGCTATCACCCAAGCAAACCGCACTTCGGTCTCAATTCGAGAGATCCAAGCAATCATGGTCAATCCAGATGTATTTTTATCTGACATTATCTATCATTCGCAGTATGATCCCACATCACTACAGTACATGCTTGAATTTTTCCGGCATGTCGCCCAAACGATTCCTCAATCGATCGAGGATGAATCACAAGAGCAAGCTAGCCAGGACCCTTCTGCGCCAAGCACTATGCCCATTGAGCCCATGCAAGGTAACGCCCGCGATATGCTGCAGGATCGTGCAGGCATCATTGTGTTGAGGGAGGATTTGGATTTCTACTGCATTCCTCCAAGGAAAGACATTGAGCAGCATGAGATGATTGAGGTCAAGCGTGCAGCTGGAAAGGCTTTGCTTAAGCAGGATGGCATTTTCTCAGGCCTTAGGAAGAGTGAAGAACCGGGAACTACCGAGCAGCATCTTATCGAGATGTTGACTGCTGGGTAAGTCGTGATTTGGCGATGATGTTCATCTTGAGGCTAATACCATTTTAGTGGCTTCGACCGCGCTGACACCTGGGGTCACCGCGCCGCCGAACCCAACAAGGCCGTCGTCTGCTCCATTGCGCTTGCTCGCCTGCGCACCGACATTCGTGGCGACTCGGCCGCTAACAGCAACGCCGTCGGAATGGCGCAGAAACTTCTGCTTTTCTGGCGCAAACCTGCGAGGAGATGCTGGTGGGAAGGTGTTGAGCTTGACAATGTTGAGGGCGTGCAAGGCAAGCTGAAGGTCTGGATTCGGAGAGTCTGGACGCTTGAAATGGTAAGTGTTGGCGATTACCAAAGACATGTTTTCGTTTGCTAACGACGACTCCAGAGTGTCATTGGCCTCCGTTAATGATCATCACTGATCACTCACCTGCTGGCAACCTGGCTCCGTCAAGTCCCCGACACAATACAACAGCGACTGCCCGTGGGACAAAGATGCAGCTGCTGTTCTTGCCTTGACAATAATCATAATATCTGACCAGCACGGCGCCATTGGCGCCTATCGCAACACTTCCAATCCCACAAAGCCGCCAGCCTCCGCAGCCCATGTGCTTCATCACCACGGCGCCATCGATCCCGGCAACCCGGCGACCTCACTTGGGAACAGGAAGGAGATTGTTTTCACCTCGACATATACCCTCTTCACATTCTATTTCCTTGTTTCATTTCTGGAGAAGAAGGATGGACCTTCCATTTTGTGAATCACCTTCGCAACAAAAAGCGGAACTGTGGACTTGCTCACTTCTACTGGCTTTTTTCCTTTCCCCATTGTTTCCTTCACTCTGCAAGCAAAAGAGCGCAGCACATCTGTGTACACGATTGAAAAAGGTGGTTTTGTACTTTTTGTTTTCTGGTCGGCGCAATCTTGGTTCTCTTTGTCAACCCCCTTTTTCCCTGTTTCCTGTCTTTCTATTCCCTGTCGATCACGAGATTTGGCGAGTGTTGATAGCCTTTCTTTTTCTGAGTCGGTTTCGATAGCACAGTGTCGTTGTACACATTACTTCTTTCTTGAATTTCTCACTTGCGCTGATCCATTCTCTCAGACTTTCCAAACCAACCTAATCCTTGCGTAGGAGGGTAGGGGAAGTACGTGGTTTAGCTGAATGATGATTGACAGAGATACATGTAGGTACCTATCGAAAGTACTAGCAGCCGCGGGGTGGTGTGGCGTTCGCTTATATGACATGATCAGGGAAAGATTACCTAGACTATGTCTCCAGCTGCACTGCTCGAGACACAGATTTCTTGGTGCCTCGAGGTTTTCCCAACCACCACAATTTAAGAGGCCCAGACATCCGACTTTCATGAAGATCATGGAGGAAATGCTGATCCACGGCAATGCTTGCATCCAAGTGACCGGTCAAGCTTGCTCGCCACATCAGGAGAGCTGGAGTAATGGGAGTACCAGCTGCAAGCGGTCAGCTCTCCAATCTCACTCTTTCTGCAAGCCTTCACCGGCCCATTGGGCACACGCGCATCTGGTCAAGATATAACCCCGCCATGTCAGCGGTCGACATTTGTGTCTTCTTTGCTCGCTCGCAGCCTTCGTTGTACGGCATCTCTGCTGGCGAGTCATCGCATGCCAGGCTCAGTCGAGTCACTACTAATGAACGCTGCAAATCAGCCTGGCTTTTAAGTATGGATGAGGATGCGCGACCCTCGTCTCAGGATGAGCAGACTTCACAGAAGCAGACGGGTCTTTGGTCCCCCGTGGGATCATCTGGGAAAGGTCTTCAGTATTTTGATGACACTTGTGAGTCCAAAACCTTCTTACTGATGCGTCTTGCGATCTTTCTAATGACCGTAAAAAGCCAATTATTCCTTGTCAGGGCCAGCTAAAGCCGTCCCATTAAATCCGCACGACGAGCGATTGAGTCCTGATGCCCTCCTCAAAGCCGCTCGTTATGGACAAGTACACCGTGTCAGATGGCTGCTCCAGAATGGGGCAGATATTGACAGCAAAGATGAACAGGGACGTACTGCGCTTCATCTTGCGCTGCAGTTCAATCAATCAAGTATGGTAGATCTTCTGATCAACTTCGGTGCGGACGTAAATGTTCGTGACGGCACTGGCCAAACACCTATGCACGTTGCGGTTGACCGGCAGATGTCGAACCGAGCTACGGAGCTTCGCAATCGAGGTGCTGATATCAATGCTTGCGACGACAATGGCAAAGTACCTCTTCACATTGCAGCCGGATCCGGCGCAGAACCCATGGTCAGAGAACTGTTGTCTTTGGGAGCCAACGTCAATTGCCCAGATGACTTCGGTAGCACAGCACTTCACTATGCCTCGGCATCAAAACGTCGGCGTTCTGCAGAAGTTGTGCAGCTGATTCTTGAAGCTGGTGCTAGCGTGAATGCTTGTGATTGCAACGGAACAACATCTCTGTTTTGGGCAGTACTGGACGGGACTAAAGAGTCTGAAACGATCGTAAAGCTACTCTTCGATCATGGGGCCATCGATCTGAATTCCTGCCGAGGCGACAATGCCTACATCTTGAGCAGGCACTGCACGAACGAAAGTATCCATGCCATGTTTCTGCGGCACGACAAAGAAAACCAAATCCGGAGTCAGGAAACGCGACAAGACACCACCGTAATCGTCCATGGGAAATCGGCACAAATGGCGCTCGAACTCCCACAGGAGGACTCCGAAGTCACTCCTGATTTCTTGCTCGAGTTGAGTCTGCAAGGTAATGTTGAAGCATTACGTGGAGTTCTGGAGCAGAAATTCGAGCATGTTGCCTGCGCAGAGTTTCACTGGCTCAACGACCTAGTCGACAGTGGCATGACAATGTCCGAGATTGCGGAATTCCTCATTGATGTGGAGACAAAGACGCCTTGGAACTACTACAAGCCCGAGGCCACGACTAGCCAAGCGTTCTATCCGTTTTCCCACCAGTCATCCTGTATACACAGCGTGTTCCCTAAACGAAAGGCTTCGATCAGGATCAGAGATATTTCGGCGCCTGTAGAGCAGCGCGACATAATCAAGCGCCAAGTCATTGAACAGCTCGGTTTCGCGGGAGTCGTCCCCATCTCAAGAGATCTGTCAAAATGGGAAGGACGCATTGAACTGCGTGAAGATAGTGGTGTAACAACAGCATTCGTATCTTACTTTTTGGTATCCTCAGACATCGACCCTGGCCACAGTCTGCTCCACCATCTGAAGATAATCGGTTCTCGGGTCCGCAAAGCTCTAGAGTTAATGCAGATGCGCGGTATATGCTGCGATGCTTTCACGATTCTGCATCGTCTCAGCAAAAGTCAGAGTGATCCAGCACTTGCTCTCCGTCGAATCGATCATACAGTCATTCTCCCGTTGCTCAACTATTTGGAACAAGTCATGCCTGGGAATGAAGTGCAGTTGAGAAGACTCAAGAATGCGACTAACGATTTCCTGGCGCTTGCCCTGCCGGACTCCATCACACCACTCGGTGTCGAGTTTTCAGAGGCAACGGTCGTCAGTCGAGCTTCGATCGCTCTGCAAATATTGTCCATGGGACTACTCTCGTATGTCAGAGGCCACACGGGGCCCATCGAGCCCTTCTTCCTCGATACCGTCGTACACAAGGTCGTATTTTTGGGTAGTAGCCATACCGACAGGCTCTATGCACAGACCAAGATCTCAGCGAGGCTGACAGATCTCACCTGCATGAAGGGCCTAACACGCGGCTCTGTGTTGGCTTTCGGAACCGATGATAAGCAGACACATGGGCGCCCTTCCGATTTGTTTGCTAAGCCTGAGGATGTCATTGACACCTGGGGACCCGCACGGATCGTCTTCGATCACGACCGCTATCGCTCTCGCACAGTTCTCAGCATCGAGATTGGCGATGGCATACTCTCACGGTCCACCGGATCAGCAAACACGCTACACTGGCAGGAGCTGTCACCGGACGATGAGTCCATGGATGCTTTAGTCCATCGGGAAGGATTCTCAGTGAATGAAACATGGCGCATAGGGCTCTTCGTCATCAATATGGCTTGTCCTTTAGCACAGCCTGGCAATCTGGAAAACGCTGTACATGCTTGCAGTGAGTATCTGCATCCTCTCGGTACCACGAGGCCAGGATGGTATCCGAAAAACTTCCAGACAGGGCTTGCTGCTGGCAAATACGTGACGGTCAACGTTGGCGTCGGCTTCGAGAAGCGTGACGGGAGAACGGTGAAAACCGCAATGCTTGAGAAGTTCAAGGACCCGAAGCCGGAGAGTTGTCTGGGCTATCTTGAGGCATATTATGGCCTAGAAGTCAGCTTGTGCACAGGTGTCGCTCGTCGAGTGCCACTACGTGTGCTGCTTGCAGATGCTTTATCTGCCTCAGGGCCGCATGTCTTGAATGATGACCTCATCGAAGCATTGAGAAACTCAACATATCAAGCCTGGTTTTCCTCATCGTCTCAAGCGCAATGTAAATCTGCACTTGAGTCAATGGGTAGCCTCTTGGAGCAATTGAAAAACACAGGGCTTGACAGCCGAGATTTCCTCAACATCGCATGGTTACGGCCCTACCAAGTCGGTCACTGTTTCAAACTTGAATGCGACGACCGCATCAACTTCTGGACGAAGATTCTTGAAGATACGGAAGATTGTGCAACATTCGCCTGCATTACGACGGCATGCCTCCAGACTGAGAATGTTCAATGCCAAGCAGCAGACGGTATTCGGTGGCGAAGTGTGAGCGAACTCCTGACAACAGAGGTATGCCGATATGTCGCAAGTGAATCGAGCCAAAGCAGGCAACCCAGCCAACCCTTTGTTCTTCGGGAAAACGACAAATATTGCATTGGCCCCATCAATTCCGGCTTAATTGCGTCTGTAAGATTGGCCAACTCCCCAACTCTGGAGATCTGGCGCCCCTGGCTGAATGTACCCGAAAAGTACAGACAACGACTCAAGTTTGTCACAAAAAATCTTCAATCAAAGCGTCTTCGAGAAAGGGGTGGTATCCCTGGAGGAACAATATTCGAAGTGACCGTCCGTGCTCCTCAGAGCAGTGAGCAGAAATGCGAAATTGGCGACGACATGCGTTCATTGCGTTTGACCTGAGATAAGCACTCATTGCGTGTATTCTAGATATGTCATGGCAACTAACCATCCATTGCGTGCAATCCAAATGCATCAAATCAGCCAATCATTGCGTTCAATCCTAACCCACGAAGACAAGAGCCCTCTTCATCGCCCCGATCGCCGAGCCCTCTGACACTCCTCTCCACTCCGCTCTACTCCACTAACCATGTCCCCCCATCCCCCTGGTCCCGCCCCAAATATCGCCCTGCGCCTGCTTCGCCGCGTCCTCTTTCACATACCGCCTGAACCTCTCAAGTTTGCTCTCTTTGGGTTTCACCCTTGAAACGCCGACGCCCTCTGTCATTTGGCCGCCAACGGATTTGGGCTCGCGCGTCGAGCTCATGGGTGGATGCGAGTCGTACGGTGGGGGTGGGTTGGTCGGTTTTGAGGAGCGGTCGGTGAGGAGTTGTGTGAGTGCTATTGAGGGTTGGTTAGGTTGGTTGTTTGTGAGGTGGGTGGAGTGGAAATTGGGGGGCGTACTTTTGGGCATGGTTGTGGAGGAATCGAGTAGCGTTAATGTGTTCTGCCCTTCCGAACTTGTTTTAGAGATTGCTGTGGATCCGTGTTCTATTGTGATGATCTATGATGGTTATCAAGGCGGGGAGAGTAAATGGGCTGTGAAGAATGAAGAACGAAGAAACCACCATCCCATCAAGAACGACATGAAGTCCAACATCCACCAGACCCTTATCATCCATCACCAGTCACATGGCCCCCAAGCAATCAACCAAACATATACTGAACCTTAAATTAGCCTTAGCAGCGAAAAAACCGCCGCTCAAATGTCTCTGAGGTGTGACGTCTGCGCACTACCCTATCATGGTGGGCGACATGGGGACTCCGCTTTGCCAAAGTGGGGAAGCCGGGGTTTCTCGTCTTGCAGATCGATGAAATAAGTTTTTGATATTGACTTTCTAAGGAGGCGGCGCATGGCGTTGAGCGAATCGGAGTCTGGGGTAGGAAGACTTTGGGGGCGAGGTATTATTGCGCTCTTGCTGGGCAAAGGGTCTGGCAATTTTTTTTTTTTTTTT
>MSJI02000686.1:0-27215 GCA_001931905.2 Cladosporium sp. IMV 00045 | reverse complement strand
TCAGTGAAGTTAATGGTTCGGTAAATTTGGTCAAAATGGTTTGAGCGGTTCGGTTTGGTTGGTTATGGTTCAGGTACTGACGCTGATCTGGTTGGTTCGGTTTGGAGTCGCTGGTTTCCAATGGAAACCAAGGCCCGATCGGGTAACCTCCACGCTCCAATCAATACATCGATGGCCGCTGTACGTACTCAAGATACGTACCTCAGCTATGACGTGGCGCGTTAGGTAGCGCGTTACATAGCACGTACGCGGTCATCTCGCGCTTCTCTTCGACTCTCAGCAAATCATAGTATTCACAAAGACAAATAACTATGGCGCTCTTCAACGCTTTTGCCACCGTGACTGACCTCAACATCCTCAACCCTGAGCATCAAGAATTTGATGAGACGAAATGTCTAGACCGTTTCAAGATTTCCGGCTTCGAGTACGTGCGTTCAAGCTCACTGGCAACTGACAAAGAGGCGCGCATGAAGAAGTCTCCGGTCTGGCGGTATGGTGAAAAGCTCATGCGGGTGAAAGACAAGAAAGAGGTGTATTACTGCTATCAGTGCGAGCGGCAGAAGAAGAGACAACTGCTTCCTAAGCTCAGTGGTAACACTGGTGCGCACCAGCACCTTCTCCGTCATCACAATATCGACAGCGATGGCCGCACAAAGTGCCATCCTCCAAGTGGTCAGCGCGCTATCGACGAAAATGCCTTCACGCTAGTTTCGGTGGCGAAGAAGTCGGAGTTCCAACGCCTGCTGGTCAGGTGGCTGGTATACTGCCACATCTGCCTTTCCATGGTAGAGAACGACTATTTCAGACAACTGATCGCATACCTGAACAAGGGACTAGCAAGCTTGCTGCCTCTTGCCAAAGCGACGATCCGGAGATGGATCGTCAGCGCCTACCAAGAGGAGAAAGAGAAGATCAAGGAAGAGATGAAGACTTCCATCAGTAGCATACACATCTCTTTCGACATGTGGACGTCGCCGAACTACCTCGCAATGCTTTCCATCTTCGCACATTATCTGGATAAGGATGGGAGACGTCGGAGCCGCCTCATCGGCTTCAAGCGCGTGCTTGGTGCTCATACGGGAGAAAACCAAGCAGCAGCGATTGTTACAACACTCCACGAATACGCAATCGCAGACAAAACTCGGTATTTCATGAGCGACAACGCAAGCAGCAACGACAGCTGTGTAGACCATGTGTTGAAGTCGATCTCACCGGACCTTCCCGCCAATCAGCGGAGAGCCCGTAGACTGCGCTGTCTTGGACACGTGGTCAACCTCTGCGCTCGTGCTCTACTCATCGGTAAAGAATCGAAGAAAACACTACGAAAGCTGGATTCCCTCACTGAGGAAGAGTCAGGAAGTGTGTGGCGTGACCGTGGATGTGTAGGGAAACTCCATAATATCATCAAGTACATTCGTTGGACGCCACAGCGCCGCGAGCAATTCGCAGGCATCAGGATCAAAGGTGAATTAGCACGATTCGATGAGCTAGAGGTAAGTCGTGAGAGATGATAATAACATCGGAGGTCATTCATGATACGTCATCTCCCTGGCAAGACAAGCTGACTCGAAGACAGCTTGTTGAAGACAATGACACGCGCTGGAATAGTTTTTTCTTGGCCATCGGGCGCGCACTAAACGTTCGTGAACGAATAGTTGAGTTTTGCTTCATGCACCAAGCCGTGGGGGCCGATCGTCGTTTGGAGGATGACACTCTAAGTAGGTGTGAGTGGGATCAATTGGAACGAATCTACACCCTACTCGAAGACTTCTACGCCACCACCATGGTCAACGAGGGTCGTCGGAAAGCATTTCTTTACGATTGGTTCCCGTCTCTGCATGTTCTTCTAAATGAGATCGATTCACAGCATCAATCTTTCAAAAGAGAACGCGGCTATGAAGATCTCGCCAGGAGCTGCGAAGCTGCATGGGAAAAGTGTGAGAAGTACTACGCCGGCACGGACGAGTCCCCGCTGATCTACGCTGCGACTATGCTGTGTCCCTGGTACAAGCTTGCTTGGTTCGAACAAGAGTGGACAGACAGCTCGCAGTCGGATTGGGTTGCCAATGTACGCGGCTATGTCGAAAAGCTGTGGCAGTCTGATTACAAACCGCTCCAAACAAAGCAAGTTCCCAGCTTGGCGACAAACACCTCCGCAATTGCGCGAGAATCACCATTTGCCAGGCAGGCCGAAGCGAAACGGTTGAAGTTGACCCACAGTCCAACGAGCGTTGATGAGCTTACAGCATATCTTGCGCTCGATCCTCTCGGAGAGGATGCCGTGGATCCCATTCAGTACTGGCTCGAACGTCGATTTCAGTTTCCTCATCTGTCCAGATTGGCCTTTGACACGCTCGCAATACCCCCCATGGCTGACGACAACGAACGATCATTCAGTTCTGCGAGGGATCTCATAACCTACCGCCGCAATCGTTTGAAGGAAGACATCATAGAGGCAAGTGAATGTCTACACAATTGGTATGGACCTCCAGAGGCGGCTGCGGACAGTGGGGGTAAAGCTGACGTTGTGTATCGCGAGGAGGGGGATATTGAAGCAGACTGGGTTAGTTAAGGCCTTTCGAACGAAGATTCTGTAGCGATTACCTGATTAGTAAGCGGTTTCCAATGGTTCTTTTGGTTCGTCGAGCTCCACGAACTGGTCGGTTCGGTTTTGATGCCAAAACCAGAAAAAACCGAACCATTAACTTCACTGTACAGTGAGACGGTCTGACCAGAACGCTGCAGGGCGTATGTGCAGCGAATACAAACAAGATCTCCATCGGCTTTACACAAGACTAGACGGAGGTCGCTCAGCTGTCGACAGATCTCATCAGGCGATAAATCGTCCCAAGCGTCGGAAGCATCTGACTATGACATTTGCAACGATACCGTTCTTACACAGGGATCTTTTCGTGAACGGAGCATAGATATATAGATGCTTGAAGATTTTTGATGAGTTAGTGAAGATAATGAAAACCTGTGGGCGTTATGCAACACGTTTGCTGCGAACACTTGCAAGCCTAACGAGACCGCGTTCAGTTCATGGCTGGCGATGCAGTTTCGGCAAATGCAAATGCGTCGCACTTGATGAGAGTCTAAAAGAGCGGGGGTTGCTGTGCGTCGCCAGCGTCAACTCTTTGAAGCTTGGGGACGCGACAGTGTTCAATATGCAACAATACAAAGTAACAAAGCATCTCGTAACGCATCCCTAGCGTCGTACTTTGCCAAAATCGCAATGCGACGCATTTCCAAGTGTTTCACGGTGCAGATCGATCAAGGATCTCAAAATGCGTCGCTAACGTTTGAGTTACCAACAGCTGGTGACACGACACGGTTTTAGCATGTTACGGGAATTATTGTTCGTGGATGTTGCAACGGGTCGCTAGCGATGGATTACCTGGACTCAGATGCGAGACCCATTTCACATGCACACACCACCCTAGCTGGATGCACAATTCCGGTAGCGTTGCGTTTTTTTTTCTTTCTTAAGCGCTCCGCCTTCCCAAAATTGGGTGAAGGTAGGAACGCACTTCGAGGTGCCACATTGGAGAAATACGCTTCGCGTCTCAGGCAGAACAATAGAGCAGGTCGTTGCTCACGCGACAGTCTCTTTGTAAGCTGTGCCCACAATTGGTTTTCGCTGTTTTTAAGTTAATCAAGTTTTTCGCGAGAAAGCTCAGAACGATCCTCTGTGCGGAAACCTTCGATCCATTGGTTGTCACCTCGTTTTCAAGAAGCCCATACCCGGTGGTTTCCGCAGCGGCACGGCAGCAAACGTATCGGGGAAAAGATATCCGTAGGGCATTCAAGCGGACATCATGGGAAAACGATATAGCATGTGACTGTCAATCGTTTGTCTGAAGATGTGTGGAAGCTGGGAGTGTCTAGGCAGATGAACCAGCAAATCAGCACGAATTATCTATGAGTAAAAGGCCGAAGACCAAAAGACTACCGTTTTTTGCACTCCACAAGGCCAAGGTCTACCTCACGCAACTGATGCGGTTACGGGGGCGGATGCAATGCGAAAGTGGGTCAGCCCATGGAGGTTTTGCTTCGGATGGAAAATCCTCAACGTATCATCAGAAATTCCTGGGATCAATACATACGCACAGCGTAATTTCATCACTTTTCGCGTCTCTATTCTCGATCTGTGCCTGGAGAGTTCGAGGAATTGCTCAATGTTTGGTGACGGTCGGTATATTCACTGCGGATTGGGCATAGACGTCCGTTCCGACGGCAAGCCACGCTTCAGTTTGGAGACTTCGTGGCTTCTCATTGGCCGTGACGCAATTCAAGATAGTAGCCATATGTTTCATTTCCGCCTTTGAACTCAGGAAATGACCAGCATGTGATCATAGTCCTGACACTGGACACAGTCGCCGACACACCATCTTTCTTGTAGTCCCATCACTGTCTGACTAATGTACACGTCTTTGGCTGGAATACATTCAGTGCATTCAAATCCATTTGTAAGCATGAGGGGCTATAAGAGATTGACGAAGTATCAGCGTTTCTCTTTCCCCTCAAGCTTTCTGATATTGTGTTTAAGCCTCACATATTCCATACATTGCAGTCTAGCTTGCCTCACACATCATGCAGTCATGACGGTCAGACTCACCTTGAGAGACGAAACTTGGCGCGGCTTGTGTGGGGGTCTAGAACTCGAGGTTTGTCTTTTCTCCCATCCGATCAGACAGGATCAGCATTTCGCTACTCTTACTTCTTTGCATCTGTGTGCTTACAGTGGTCGCCACCATCTTTTATATACACGACAATTATCGTAAGAATGAAAGTACTGATTTCACAAACACACCTAACTGTTTCGTTCAGCCCGCCATGCTCCTCCTCAAGGCTTCTTATTCATAACAGGCATGAGGCTATCGCAACGACTTGTGTCATCTATACAAATAGAACGAAAGACATGCGAGAAGATTCCTGCGTCTGGTATGTTCACCGTTGACATAGACACACCAAAGGTAACATGTCATCCTTTCACAGGTAAAGTATTTATTGGAAAATCCAACTGACTTACTGGGCTCAGACGTTGCTTTTTTCGCTGCTGTTGAGTTGGACTCTTTTTTGATCCTGCGTAGAAGGACTGAACAACAGATCTTCCCGGACTGGCGGAGAAGAATTCTTGGAATCGTCGAGAAATTTGCGACGAGTGTGCCTGACTGCCAATGCAAATCGTGTTTCCAATTTGTGGAACACCCCTTCGTCCCTACGCCTGCTCAAGGCTCGGCAAGCGACCAGAATCAGCTGTTTGGCTTCTGCCATTCAAGCATATCCGCTGAAAATCAGCCTGTTATGATCGACATATTGCACGAGCCATGAACGATGCGGAAAAAGCTGCTGCACTTGGGAGTGCGAATCCCAGGGAGATTTCGTGGGTGAGGAGATCTAACCAATTATATCCGCCGCAGCACGAGAAATCCGAACCATGTTCTTCTTCGCAACACGCGCAAATCCAACCGCATTTGAACGTCAGAGGAGAGGGTAAGAGGTCCTTGAAGCGAGACGAGCGCTTATCTCGTTCAGCTGAAACTGGAGATACAAGCCACAAACTCTCTCCCATTTCGATGTCTGTTACGGACTTCACATACTTGACATCTGCTCACCCTATTGGCCCTGGTGGAAGCAATACCGAAGCTAAACATAACAACGCGGTGGACACGACCACAAGCATCACTTCCACCATTTTCTTCCCAGAAACGCCGACATGGCTACATGGTGCGATGCACGCTGCACGCCATTGGTGGGTACATCGACTGGATGCCAAAGTACCAACTGAAGCTGACCTGAATAGCCACAAACGTTTATACCTCCCATCTGACACGATTTACTTCTCCTCAGTTGCTGTCATACACGTTGCGAGGTCCTTCCAATCCTTCATGGACTACTATCTCAACCCGATTCTGGGCCCGATATTACGCTCTATGGCAGTCATAAATGGCTTCTCTGCAGAATTTTGCGCGGGCATTGGCTCCATGTCTGCTGTCAACCAGCTTCTTGAGCGTCCAGAGCTGGAGCAGATCATATTGACACAATGTATCCATCTCACGAAGAGTCTTACGCCTCTTACGGCATTTCAAGGTGCACATGCACGTTTCAACCTCATCCACTCCGAACAACCCTCTATTGTTTTGCCAAGAGAGGCTTGGGCTAAAGACTGGTGGGCAAAACAGGAGAAGACAAGGATAATGGATCTGGTGACCAGAGCGACAGTGAAGGCGCAGACCAAGGTTGAAAATCGGCGGATCGCCCGGCCATTCTGTTCGACGGAAATTTGCCAGAAGTTGCTCAATGAAGTCGAGATATGACCATACGGGTCTGGAATAGAGCCGAATATTGGCGTTGAATCTGCCGTTGTCGTGATCTAAAGATCACAAAGATCGGTCTGGGCTTAATGCAAGAGTATCTCACCCGCCCAGGCGTACACCATTCCCTCGCGCGGTGAGGCGCCGTAGCCAGTAGGTTCAGGGTCGCGACGTGCTCTCGTGGGGTCGATTGCCAGACGATGCGTCGTGTTTGACTGGTTTGGGGTGTCAGATGGAATGCTGCTCGCGCTGCACGGCCCTACGCTGAGAAAACAGCAGCCGTAGTCTGCGAGTGTGAAAGGGAGGGAGGAGGATGATGGCGGGCTCACCTGCTCGAATTGTGAGCCGTTATCGCCATCGGCGGGCGCAGACGCTTCGGAGCTCGAGGGCTACGCTGCGACTGCTTCGGGGTCAGGGACTTCACACGCTTTCGAGAGCTTCTGCGCGAGCTCTTCATTGGTCAGAACAAGTGCGCCGGAGTGCCAGCGGCAGCCGTGACTGAGAGAGCAAAGTAGGCACCGAAACCATCATCGTCTTCGTCTTCCAGGCCGCACTTCGACTCTTAATCCCGGCCTTCTTGATGTTCAAATTCAAAGCTGGCTCAATGTTCGCCAAGGAAGATGATTCTAGATTTCTATTCTCGACTGCCATATATAAATCTCTTTTTCCGACCCTTTCTCTACTTAGAATATATACATGAAGCTAGTGTGTTCAAGTCTGTCGGCCTCTCATCTCCAATCGTCTCGTCGCACGACGGATTAATTCTCTGGTGATTCCTGAATTGTTCTCGACGTTGATTTGAGGCTCTGGTATGACTGTTTTGGTTGTGAAAGCGACAGTAAGGGGCCATGCGTCTCCAGATCCGCATATCGTCGGCAGAAGTTGTGAGATCGTTTTCCAGGGCTACCCTCACCAAGCGATGTTTCCAACAGTGGATGACACTGTTCTGGACAATGCTTGAATTAATCCTTCTCTATCACTCACACCTTGCAGCAAACAACCTTCGTATGCAATTAACATTGTCCACTCACTTCGCCGAGAAACGACTTCTTGCCCTCAAATTCTCGCCATAGAAGTATAACATGAAGATGCCCACGATGCACGCCGTGGTGAGTGCACCGAGCAAGCTGATACCAGGCCCGACTCCTATCTCAAGGAACATTGGCCTACTGAAGAGCACAGCGGCGAATGCCAAGCTAGAGCCTGCAAAATCGTTGCCCGCGAACAAACTAGCGGCGTACGGTGGATAAACCATCGGTAGAGATACAAAGACAACCTGCATTAGGAGGAGGACGCCGATTGTAAACAGGAATATTCCGATAACACTCACAATCCAGTGTATTTGGCCGTTTCCGGTCCAGCCAAATATGAAAAGACCCACAGGGAGGAAGAAAGATGCATAGAGAGCAGGGACAAGACGATCCTCCAGCTTTCCTACGCCATGCGCATGAAAATTCGGCTCCACTATTTTGTATATGTACGTGAAGTACGCTGATAAGGACAGGACGGTGGCTGCAGTGATAGAAATGAATGTGAGGCCCATTTCGCCCAGATTGCAGTGGTAGCGTTCCATGTAGACAATCGGAAACGCTTCGAAGAAACTGTGGTAGATTGCATAGCACAGGCCGAGGTATATGGCGGTGAATCCAATAGCCGGGTCCATGACCATAAGTTGGATCGGCCGAACGAGCGCATCGAAAATGGCATCGCGAGGTTTGATAGAGCCTTGGTCAAGCTCAGATCGAGATTTGTACATGTCGTTGCCTGTGAGCTTTCGCAGACGCTTGGCCCGGCGGAGGAGGATGTTCGAATGCGAAGTCTCCGGGAGACACAGCAACATCACAATGAAGATCGGTCCAGAGAGCCAGAGCATTTCCCATAGAGACCAGCGCCAGTTCTCAGCAGCAAAAAAAATCCGGAGATGATCGGTCCCAGCGCCGGTCTGCAAGAACCAGCCAGCGTCCACAGGCCCAGTACGTAAGGCAGCTTAATGAGACTGAACATGTCGCCAAGAGAAGCACCTCCTGTCGCGAGACAAGGACTACCGAAGAATCCTTGAAGTGTGCGAAGCACCATGAGGCCGGCAACATTGTTAACGAGTGGTGCAGCAATGCAGAGCGACATAAATGCGCATAGTAATCATATAAGGTGGGTTGCGCCCCACGAGAGGGATTTCGCTCAATGGCGAGAAGACAAGCGGGCCAACGCCATAAGCAAGTACGTAAAGTGCCAGACCGAGAGATGCAACCGTGTTGCTGACGTCGAATTCCGATCTGATGCCGGGGATAGAGGGAGTATAAATCGCGGAGCCCATGTAAACGGCTAAAGTGTATAGGCAGATTTGCATGGTAGAAGCACTCTTCTTCTTGAGACTCCAGTTTTGGGGGTTCTCAGCATCATAAGAGGTATAAAAATCAACGATGATGACGCCCTCATCCGTGTGTTCCGGTACGACGGGTTGTGATCGCACATTTGCCAAAGACGCGGCTTCGAAAGCCGCCTCGAGGTCCGTATGCGTATGTATTGATTCGAGAGTTGAGCACGTTGCGGTATGCCTGCATGGATGTCTGTCGGTGGTGGTGTCTGACGAATTCGTGTGCTGGGATCTGGCGCGCTCCAGGTCTTCGTTCTTGACAGTACCTATGCATTCCCTGTACGGCGGTCGATGACAGTCGGGTGCGTTGAATGCGCCTCAACAGGCTCCACGGTGGTCCTGTCAGATTCTCCGTGGTTCAGAGACTTCGGTGTGGGCGGGCATATTTCAGGCGTTTCATTAGAATGGGATTTGTTCACCGCGTTGACCCATTTGTAAGCAGGTGGAAGCTCGAAATCAGGCTTTTCTTCGGGGTATTGAAGAATTCTATTGCGCGTGACCCAGCGCAAAAGCTGCCCAACGGGCGCATCGCGAATCATGTCTACCATTCTCGTGATTGTCTTCTGTTTGAAGCATTGTTAAAGAGACAGAAGTTTGCTGAGAATTTATTTGCAGCGCGATTGCGCCTGACGCACGCCGCGAGAACGTCATGATACGGATCGGCGCTCGAACTAGGCGAAGTTTGAACAATGGCTGGCGGCATTGCTATCTTCGGACGATAAAGCCGCTGCAGCCTCTACCAGGATCGGGTCGGGTGGACTTCACCTGTCTTTCCACTGACGCGCATGGACAGTCGGGTTGATATGATCCTGCCTTTAACAGTCATTCAACTTTCCGGATCCGATGAAAGGCACCAAGACCCTTGCCGGTCAGGAACGCTCGAGCTTACCACTTCATGTGTAGTGCGATACAGCGATTCCGGAGAGCGAAGTTGAATTTTTATCGCAACGGAAACTCGCTGGCACTGTTACCTACGCGGTTTACTGTACACGTGGCTGTAGAAAGCTGTTCCGTCAGGTTTTCTTACTCACAAAGAGACTACGTAGCAAGCCACGACACGCTATATGCAAGTTGACATCTGACGAAAAACGCGCTTAGGGGCACGTCTAAACCGCACAGTGGGTAACGGGACCACAGCCGCGTGAGTCGCAGGTATTCCGCTCCCGCTCAGCACGTGTCCTGGTATGATCCATCAGTAGCACAGCACCCGTGGAAGCCCAATATCATCTAGGAATTGTATCAGGGAAATGGGATGGCCGAAAAAGCAGCCTGACCTGAACAAAAAATGTTACATATCAAGAGCCATATGGGACAGATTACGGTAAAAATTGCCAGAATATATGGTATTGATGACCACTCCACTCGATCCCAGCATCGGATTCTGCGCTTCTCTCATGCTAGTATTCGTCTTTCTGGGTTGATCGCATATGATGGCGCTGTGGTTGGGAAAAACGGTTGGCAGTCCTACTGACTGTGGGGCATTCAGCGGTCTTGTGTACGCATATTATTTTTCAAAAGCTCATAGTGCCCAAGACATCAGCAATAGGTCTAGTGTGCACGGTGTCGGCTCCTGGAGTAAGAACGATCACGAAAGACTAGAAAAAGTGCAGGGGATGTGTTCTGCATTCGAGATTGGCTAGGAAACGTATTCTGGATCGCTGTACCTTTATCGGACCGTTTCCACGTGAGAACCCAGTGCGAGAATTGTGACGACGGCGAGCTGCGTCTCCATAACAAATATCGGCTATACGGAAACCTACGGTACTGCATTATTCGCTTATCTCGTGTTCGGTAGAAGGCAAGTCGGTTACCGATTAGCCGACGAACGTCCATCGACTTTCGTCGCGAAAGTCAAGATGACTGGCTAGTTGCCTCGCACTCCATTCTTTCAGAAACTGAAGACTGTCTCAGTCGACTGTTACAGTATCAGAGCGCCCTAGCGGACGTATCATTGCGTACGGTCTGTCGTGCCATAGACATCCTGAACCTACCCGGATGATTTGTTCAACAGAATTTGTATCCTCACTCACTCCGATCACCATGGTCACAAGCAAAGCATCGCCCGTCTGCGGAGACAAGTGGTGTGGAATTCAGCAAGAAAGTAAGAAAGAAACCGTATTCGCGTCGTAGAGATAACTTGGAATGGAAGAACACTGGCGATCTGGCCAGGTCGGACAACACTTGCACTATGTACCGAGCCGTTGGAGGCAACTTCTTCGAAAACATCGCAGGGACCTGCGACGGGTGACTTTGCACCATGCTAGCTGTATAGCTTGGAGTTCGAACAAGAAGACAGATGCAAGACAAGCTATGCTTCGAAGTCAAGTACGGATTGTCTTTGTCGGATCACTGGATTTGACAATTTTTATTCCTATGCCGAATTCGCATCAAACAATTGTTACTCGATGTGGATAAGACATTATTCTGCGGCTCGTTTAATGAGTCAATACGTATATGTCACTCGAGCAGATTACATCCTGACTTGTATTTATTTGCGACTACCGTACCAATGTACGACAGCTCTTTCACAACTCCACAATCGTTGACACTGCTGAACCGATCAATGCTCAACTTGTTATTTGCAAGTTGCCCATGTGGAACGGGGACTCGCGTTCGGCAAGCCACTACGGAAGTCGGTCTTGATTGCCGACGACTGACTTATAATCCTTTGGCTTCTAGTCGCTCGCCATGAAACAGTGTTTTCCCGGTGCGTCAACTTTGCCTCCGCTGAGACGAGCCGGTTTCAGACGCCCGAGACCGGTCTATGGTGAAAACAAACCTAGTGACCTATTGCGTTGTCAAGACACTCACGTTCTCTCTGTACCATGGGCGTCAGTGCGTAGGCGAATGAGTAGATATGTTGTTCGACATAATGGGGGTGATTCCGTTCTTGAGGGAGCATGTTGACGACCTCGGGCCACACGATGGGGACTGCGGGGTTCGAGTTGAAATGTACCCCGCTACTAGGCTAGAATACATCTGTATATACTTAAGCATTTGCTACCAGAGCAATTTTTCCCCGTTGCTCGACCTTGACTTGCCCTGTTGACATTGATTCTTGGCTACATCTACGATCCCTTCGCAGGCAACAATCCAGTTATATTGTCCCTTACAATGCGACCGTGGTTTGGTCGCGGAAAGCCATTGCAGATCGCAGTCACATCATGCTGCTTGACTGCCTTTGTCCTGTTCGGTTATGATCAAGGTACGGATCCGTCCGCATCATAAACAACGGTCACAGTTTAACAAGTACAACCAAAAGGTGTATTCAGTGGTATCCTACAGAACGAGGATTGGCTAAACCAATTTGGCCATCCCTCCGACTCCTTGACAGGCATAATCGTCTCTTGCTACAGTCTCGGATGTCTCGGGGGCTGCGTCGTCAACTTCCTCATCGGGAATTGGCTCGGGCGACGCCGTTCAATCTGGATGGCCATGGGTCTGGTGCTTGTTGGCGCGGTTTTACAGACGACCGCCTTTTCGGTACCGCATTTGATTGTTGGCCGAGTTGTCACGGGTTTCGGGACGGGTATTAAGACTTCCACTGTGCCAATGTAAGTACCACGATCTCTGAAATGCCCAATACCGCCATGATGCTGAGAACTCCAGGTACCAAGCGGAATTGTGTGACCGCGCGTTGCGTGGTCGACTGATCTCTGCAGAGGTGCTGTTCGTTGGCGTCGGTATCGTCTTGGCCTACTGGTTGGATTTTGGCATGAGCTTCGCCGGAGGTGCAATCGCCTGGCGTTTGCCCATCGCATTCCAGGTCATATTTGCGCTGTTCGTGGTCGTCCTGGTCTTTGGCCTGCCTGAATCCCCTCGCTGGCTCTGCCGCTGCGACAAGAACGAGGAAGCACAGCAAGCTCTGAGTGCTATGTTCGGAAAAGATTCGGACGACATAATTATCATTTCGGAATTGAACGCCATAAAAGAAGCCCTTGACATGGAACAGGAACTGGAGGGCAAAGAATCTCTCCTAAGACACTTGGTCGTCGAAGACAGGTTGAAAACGCGTTATCGGATCTTGTTGGCTTGGTTCGTCCAGTTCATGAATCAAGCGGGTGGCATTAATCTTCTAGTATTCTATGCGCCCTGTAGATTTTATCTTCCCCTGCTCACGTTGCAGCGATAGATGCTGACTCCGACACTAGCTGTCCTCGTCCAAAACGTTGGAATGGCACCTCGCCTAGCCCAGATCATCGGAGGCTGTATCCAGATGATGTTTATGTTCGGCTCCATTTTACCATCACTCACCCTTGACCGCATGGGTCGGCGCAAGACGATGATCTGGGGATGCTGCGGATTGAGTACTTGCATGCTCATGATCTCGGCTCTTCTATCACAAGCTGAAACCGTCAACAACAAACATGCTTTCGCTTCCGCCTCGGTTGCCTTTTTCTTCCTTTACATGCTCATCTTTGGCATGTCAGTCAACTGCGTACCTTGGGTATATGTCCCTGAGATCTTACCTTTGACCGCCCGTGCTCAGGGTACGGCTATTGCCATCAGTTCGAACTGGCTCTGCAACTTCGTCGTGGTTTGTCATTCAGCCCTACCGTGACAGCGCAGTTGCTGACATTGGATTGAATAAAGGTCATGATCACCCCGATCATTATTAACAGACTGCAATGGAAGGCTTACTTCATATTCATGGCAACAAACCTTGCCTTCGTCCCTATCATATACTTCTACTTCCCGGAGACATCGAACCTCGGCTTGGAGGAGATTGACTACATTTTCACGGGCGAGAGCAACCCGGTATCCAGTGCGCGGACCATGCAGCAAGCTTTGAAACTGCGCAGGAACTCGATCGGCGCATCTTCCGAAAGGATTGGAAAGCCACAGCTCTTCATGAAGGAATGCATCCATGACAACCACGTCGAGAGTCATGAGAAAGCTTGAATCCGTACCACAGAGCTCCGGAGAAACTTGACCGTGAAACCAGGTTGTCTGGTTTGAGGGACTTTAAGGTAAATTTATTGATCAAAATCCTATGGCCGGCTCGAGCCGGGGTTTATCACTCTATAGATGGACCGTTTCATCTAAAAAGAGTGTATGGAGGAGTCGAGGTATTTGACATATCTGAGGTGCCTGAGGATACATGTTGAGGTAGAGGTCTACTACTGCAACAAGTCATCGCGGTCAAGAGATGTCGAGGCGGCTGCTCGGTAGTGTAGTGTTTATCACGCCTTGTATCCGACGTCCATTCCTTAGCTTCCGATGATTGTCAGGATGGCTTGCCGATGGATACCAATAAAGTGCTATTATTTGAATTATAGAGGCGTACGCCGTCGATCCTCCCAACGTATTTATCTTCGAACGAGCAACTTTGGGTCGAGTCTTGTGTTGCATGATATTTGTTCGGACATTCTCAGCCATTGACAAAATCAGCAGGCAGAGTATCTTCGGCAACTCGGGTTTCGTTGATATTTTGCCGAAAGAAGCTAGCGCGCTAGCGTAGTCTCGGGCGAGTTATCGTCATAGCCGCATAATCGACGCTAACAATGATGGTATATATGTCGGTGGTTCGCTGGCCGGACGAAACTCTGATCGAAACCACCACGTTGCGATAAACTTGTGCCCATCTTTGCTTTCCCTACCATTGATTGTCGGTCGAATCCACCCGCCTGCATTGAAGCATACATCTATCGAGATTCGGGAAACCGTCATGTCTGCACTTGCCATTGCCTCTGATATGCCAGGTGCCTCGACTACCGGCTCCAAGCCCACAAAGACCAACATTGGATTGTACACGAACCCATCACACGATCTTTGGGTTGGAAATGCTGAGCCAAAGTACGAGGATATCGCAAACGGGGAATCATTGGATTTCGGACAAGTTACAGTGGCGATCAAGAGTACGGGGATTTGCGGGTAAACACATCGCTGCATCCAAGAGTATCGTGAGGCTAAGTACGGTGCAGATCTGACGTCCACTTTTGGCACGCTGGCTCAATTGGCCCAATGGAAGTACGCGATGCACATATTCTGGGTCACGAGTCGGCCGGAGTGATTGTTGCAAAGCATCCCTCCGTTACAAGTCATGAGATTGGTGACCGTGTCGCCATTGAACCGAGCACCATATGCAGTCAATGCGGACCTTGTCTCACAGGCCGTTACAATGGTTGCGAAAAGATGCAATTTTGCAGTGCACCACCGTTTCATGGGCTCCTGCGGAGATATATCAACCACTCTGCCATGTGGTGCCACAAAATCGGAACTCTTACTTACGAGCAAGGCGCTCTCCTGGAGCCTCTGTCGGTGGCTTTGGCAGCTGTTCAGCGAGCAGGAATCACTCTTGGTGATCCTGTACTGATCTGTGGCGCTGGACCAATTGGCTTGGTTGCTCTCGCTTGCGCCAAGGCGGCTGGTGCAGAACCAATTCTCATTACTGACATCGACCATGATAGACTGGGATTCGCCAAGAGCTTTTGCCCGGGTGTTGCGACTATGAAGGTCGAGAGGACATCTTCCGAACGTTTTGCTCAAAAGGTACAATCAATTATTGACATTGAGCCGGCCGTCTGTTTGGAGTGCACCGGCGTGGAATCTTCAATTGCTGGTGCAATCCAAGCAGTCAAATTCGGCGGGAAAGTGTTCATCATTGGCCTTGGAAATCCTGAAATCAAGGTGCCGTTCATGAGAATGAGCACTCGCGAGATAGATGTGCAGGCCCAGTACCGTTACTCTAACACGTGGCCCCGTGCTATCAGACTTCTTAAAGCTGGGATCATCGACCTGGAGCCCTTGGTAACGCATCGCTTCAAGCTTGAGGATGCAGTGCAAGCATTCGAGACGGTGGTGGAACCGAGATCGGGCAGTATTAAGGTTATGATCCAGGATCGAGATTAGCAGCAAACCTTATGGTGGATGGCAATGTTTGGTGAGAATGCGCTAAGTGGACATGATGAAGATAAATTGCGCAATTCTGTCAACTTCTCGGACCTTACCCGAGTAGATCATGCTATTGCGCTAGTTAAACTCCCACCCATACAAGAGATGCCCAAGAAATCACCAGCGCCGAATCAGCTGTTCGCTCTGGCTTATGCATACGGGATGGGGCAACTTAGTCTGAGAGCACATTGTCCCGGCCGGCCTCCCCTCTGTGTATCTGCATCGCTTCAGTGCGGTCCCCCCGATGGAGAACACAAATTGGACTGAGTTGCTAGACAATTTCAATGCTGCCAGGCTCCTACAATTGCCTGCCAAAGCTGAACTGCCTCCTGGGTTGGTCCCTTACTGTGCGCCTTTCTCCAAGAGGCTTGTTCTTACTTTGAGCTGGGAAGTAGCATCTGCTATGCTTCACCGTTGTTCTCAGGTCGGGCTGATCAGGTACCCTTGCTGGGTGTTGTGTCCCATGTGACTCATCCCATGTCATGAGCTGGTGTACTAGTCTTCCTGCGGGAGCTTGCCAGCCCATTGCGTTCTTGTGCAGTTGTACGTGTTAAACCGACTCTTGCTCGTCTTCGATGCCGAGTCGGCTTATCAGCGTTATCGGCGTTGAACCGTGGCGGCGTCATTGACGCGTGATGCCGGCTGTCACGCGGTACGCACAGGGTTTTCCGAATCGTGTTGCGAATTTCCCGCGGCAGGGCGGCAAAATAGGCGACCACTTTGCCCAGATGAGGCACAACCAATGGGGAGGGATCGATAATTCTGGGCGAGACTACCGCGGGGGATCATCGCTCCCCGGTAGCCATGGACTGCGTTACTTGCGGCGTAAGGGTCGATTTGTGGTCCTGGTTCTGCTGGTAATGCGTTGACTGTCCGAATTCGAGAGCACAGCCTTCGCCTCGAATGTCGCGCAAGCTTTGCGAAGCAATGAGTAAGTGCTTGCAGACAACGCGACGCAAATCACACATTACGATTTTCGACCGCTACTTGCTAGAGTGACGGAGATGACATTCGGTGATTTTCGTGATGCCAAGGTCCTCTAGTCATCTTGATTGAACATGCCTCGATCTAAACCTCTTGACACCTGGAATGATCTGTCGGAAGACGAGATCACTGGTCCACTTTGGGGCATAGGGCTTAGATTATGCAAATACGATGAAGTCCTTATTTGCATTCACTGCAAGTATGCTTTGACTTCTTTTCGACTTTGTCACGGACAGGGTCATCATGTATATCATTCGAAAGCGCAGAGCGAGCAGATCAAGTGCACGCGGTCAAGATCTACAGCGCCTTGCTGGCGGGCATGTCACCCCTCAGTAAAGGTGGCAGAGGTACAGCAATGATGATGATGATGATGATTTTCATTCAGGCTATGCACGGAGACCGTATGAGCCATCCCTAAACGCTACCTGACATCACAACGAACGTGGCCTTGCACTCAGGATCCGAGAGATTAACCAACACCTCAACCGGCCCTCATATCCGAAGAACGAGACAGTCTGCCAGTCTGGTAAAGAAAACGGATGGAAGCTCTGACGACCTTCAGATCCGGCTTCCAACTTTCGCGTGGGCCGTTCACGAACTTGCCCGTCCTGACGTCCTTGCGACCGCTCCATCCTCCGAGCAAGTACGAAGCGTCACCCCACCTGTCGCCTGCTGCTTCCCGCAACGCCTTGCGAGCTTCAGCATACTTGTGGCAGCGCAGCAGCACGTGTAGCACTGTCTCATCACCGCGTCCGCACTCACACGCCGGACTATCTGCAAGCTTCCTCCTGAACAGACAGGCGTTCAGGCCGCAGTGCTCGGTCCGAGCTTGCACCAAAATGGACGCCTCGTCTGAAGACAGCGCTCCATAGAGACGGAGCGTGTGCTTGCCCGGCCAAGCCTTATCCATCTTCCACGTGTAGTACTTCGCACACGTGTCTTCTTCATCGTTGCGCAGGCCCTTGACCCGCTCTGCCTTGACCAGACGCAGCACACCTGACAGCTCGCGCACCCTCTCGGACGGGGCGGCAATGAGAGCGCTGCCGTTATCGATTACTTCTTCTGCAGCCTTTCTGGCCTCTGCCAGTCCTCGGATGTCTTTGCCTCCGGGGACGAGGAAATAGTCACCCGGTGGCCGACATCTTCCATGTCGATGATGACGTCGGCGATCTTGTGCACCACTTCTCTCCCGCAGTTCACCTTGCGACCTTTTCCAATGGCGAACAATGCCTCTCTGCTCGTTACTGCTACGTGGACACTCGCTGTCTTGCGCAGTGTGTCCTTGGCGTGCTTAAGAGCATACAGTAAGGCGGTCAGCTCAGCACCGACAAGTGAACACGTTGAAGTCTCCGCAATCGCTTGTTTTCTGACCGTGTCGGTCGTGATCCGGTATTTGACCATCGCTGCTGCGCCAAACTGCTCATGGCGCATCCCCGCGGCTGCATAGTACAGGCAGGCGCCCCAAGAAAGGACGGAGCGACACAGGTGCACTGCTTCCCTGGGCTCCAAGTATAGCACTGATCCTTTCAAGGTCCGCCATGGCGGCATCGCCCACGAAGGTCGTCCGCTGATCCGCAAGCCGGTCTCTGGCTCCAGCTGTGTCTCGTACCTCTCATAGACTGCCCTCAACGGACTGGGGTACGCCGAGCCTTGTCGTTGGAACCATGAAATGCACCGCTGCAGCGGATTATCAGGGGGAAGTGCACATAGCTTGGTCAAATGGCACGACACACGCTCGTGCAGTCTGTTGCTCACCGACTGCAGCTTGGCCTCGCTCTGCAGGACAAGCATCGCGACAGATTTGTACGCTCGCAAGATCAGTCTTGAGGCAAGTCGTTGCACCCGTTCGAGCGCGACTACATGACTTGTGACGCCTTTGCGCGACGGCGCGTACCACGTAGACGCAGCGTAGTCTGTCGCCGGCACTACCGCCACCATGTACAATTGGCGCATCTGCGCAGGTCGGACGCCGCGGATCCTCCGCAGCGCCATGCACTTCCCAATCGCCTTTGCTACAGCCTTCGACACGTGTTCGTTCATGGATAATCCAGAGTCGAGCGTGACGCCCAAGATCTTCACACTTTGCTTCGGCCCTCAAGATTGCGATAAGGTCGAGGCATGCCCCCCATCATAGAGGCCCCTATCTCAGGCCCGCCGATATTCCAAGCCGCCAGCCCTTACCCTGAGATTTGATCCTTAAAGCACACAGCAAAGGCTCCGCTAGTGGCGATACCACGTTGTATGAGGAACAAGGCTCCCAGTACGAGTGGGCTAGCGGCTTCCTTCTCTTTGTGTACCGACATGCGCATCTGTCCGTTCGAGCCACGCAGACGGTGTCAGCCGTCGCCGCCATTGCCTGCTACGCCCCGCGACCGAAGCCGTTTCGCGTTACCTCGCGAGGTCTCCCTCGTCGAGGCCGACCATGTCTCGCCGGATGGGATCGAGGCAGCGCCCTAGCCAGCAGCGACCGCCCCTTTGCCCACCCGACTAACCAACCCTATTCTCGCATCTTAACAAGTCCGTCGCAGAGGGGCCCTGTCCCTCGGAAGGGCACAACCCTCATGTCTTAACAGATCCGCAGAACGGTGGTCTGTCTCCTGAGGAGCATATAGGCTATGTCTTAACAAATTCTCTGCGCCGGTGGCCTGTCCCCTCGCCTTCGTGTGCGGCTTCTACACCGCAACGGGGCGCAAGTCGGCTGCCCTCGCCAGCATGCTGGTCCCAGAGCGCTCGTAGGTCAGGGGTGTCCTGTCTCTTGCCTAGCTCGATTGCACTTCCGCCGGCCTTGTTGTCTTAACAGTATCCCTGTCCCCGTCCGTCTCTTTCAAGCAGCTGTGCGATTAGCCGCCAGGGGCAACAAGTGATGCGCCGGCTTCGGGCCCAGGTCGACGTTCTGGGTAGGCAAGAGTCGGATGGTTTTCGTACGCCAGTATCCCCTGGTTTTTGATGTGTTTTCTTGACTTTGTTCATTGCTGTTCGTTCTGTAACTTCTGTTGCTCCTGGTCAACTCGTGTCCGGGAGTTGATGACTTTTGCCGCTGCCAAAGTGCGCCATCTAGCAAGGGATGGAAATCCATCGACAGGCGACACCTCCCGAGCTTCCGCTCGATACCCCAGTGCGAGTGAGGTAGATAGATGTGCTAGACGATCGTGGTAGCTAAGGTCGTCACCGTCGCGTCGCGCTCCGCCGGCTTCACCGACCGGGCGCGCCGCTGCGGAGGGACCTTTTTCGCGTCATCGTCCGGGCCTATCCCTACCGCGTCTATCCTTAATCTCAACGAGTACCAACCACTCACGTGACGGTAGTCACTTAGGTCCCACAAGACCTACCATGTAGTATGTGGTTAGCAATACGCCGAAAACGTACAAACCTTGCACTCTCCTCCTGTAGGGAGAGAAGATTCGGGCTATCAGACTGAGGAGACTCAGTTTGATCGACAGTGTCATTGGAGCGTAAAAGATTGTCGCGGCGTATCCAGCCTGGTCGAATATTTTTAATCTTATACAGCACCGTGCAGGGGAGATACGACCAACCCTGAGATACTCAACAGCATCTGCCTCGGAAACTTCCCACATATGGTATCCCCCTCCATGCAAGCTAACTGGGATGGCTAAAGTTAGTCGCATAGTGACGAGCAAGGGCATCGTGATTTACGGAACATGCCGGAAATGCAATATTCAGCCATAAGAGTCCATTATATCGCGGTGAGATCTGCTCTGCATTAGCCTGATTCGTGAATTTGAACAGCGCCACTCAAGCTTACAGTCGTCAGCGGAGAATTACCGACTGGGCATCCTGAGCTTTTGAAGCGCTCGGACAAAGACGAAAAGAGTGCAGAAGCCAAGAGTCAGGCCCTGTGTCATGAGATTGAGTGTCCTAAGTACATCCATGGGGTTATCCAAGTCGGCCGTAACGCCTTTGGGCGCCTCAAGTGCAGGCTGGGACATGCTCCGAGGGAGATCTGTATGTGATAGGTTATGGCGGAGTGTCTGCTCATGGATCAGCACGTTCGGTCCCCTCTGGTGGCAGGGGCCCAGGGGTTTTTGGATTTCGTACCTGAAGAGACCTTACACCTTGACGAGTATGAACAAAGAGGAGCAAGGCGAAGTCCCAGAGACGACGTTTGTGGTCTCCGAAAAGAAGGGTCCTGGCAGACCCGCACCCGAAACGCGATTCTCTTGAGTTCTGTTGATCAGGTAGAGAGTATGTAATTTGCAAAAAGATCCGTCTTGATTGATGACTGCCGCCTACATTTGAAACGCAGAAGAGATAAGAGAAAGACGACCTATGAGGTTAGAAGCTTTTACCAGTAGCAATGGTACAGCCACCGCTTCTTCGAGAGCAAACTGTCACTCCGGGTCTCTAGTCTATACACTATGATCCAATGGTCAAAGAGCTGTTATGCTACGGTGCGCTTCTTGATGAGATCTCTTCGATATGCAGCAATGCAAATCGTGGAATAGCCCTACCGAGTGCTGCCGATCGTGATTAGAAAGACCGAAGCGTGACATACCGGAAACAACAAGCATGAGAATGAGAACCGATCAGTTGCAACTAATAAGCAAGGCAATTCTCTATAGGAGCCCGCTCACGGGATCCAGCTGACCCACAAGCAATCTGCGAGAGGTAAGAGCAAAGTACACGACCTCATCACCGCGTAGGCTCACTCGCGTCCAAGGCAGCTTGTTGATGCATCCAAAATTTGCCGAAGGTTTAGCACAGCATCCGAACCTGCCATTCGCGTCTGGTTTATTGATGCGATCACCAAGAGCTGGTATCAATTTTTGAGAAGCATCTGATTTGCACTAGTTCCAGTAATTTAGACGGTGCCCAGCGCGGGCCTGAAGGCTGAGGGCTTCCCCTTGCATCATGCCCTGGAGTCGGCTTGACTTGAAAAGACTTGCCGAACTGTCCAATCAGAGTCGCCGGATTCTGCTCATTTCTACAACCGTTGTGATCTGTCGTACGTATGAATACTCAAAGTAGAAGTAGACGGAACCTGGAAAGCCATAGAATGCGAACCATGACGTACTTGTAAAGCAGTGATATAACGTTAGGAGCTATTTGCTCTGATGCGCAGTCTGACGAGCTAAACTCTTCGTTCTCGCGCAACTGGATTTCTCCGAGCTGACAAGCGCGACAGCAGATCATGCACGCTGAATGGCGTGCAGCGGAATGACATCCGGTTTGACAGCCACACTAGAGCTGCCTTAGCTTATTCGTTCCCACTTCGTTCTTGAGACGAATCCCGACTGCCGAGTCGCGTGCTCATCGGCCGATCGCACTCAACCCTTGATCACCATTGTGGGTGATACTACCCACGAAATGGGGTAACGCGATGTAATTCATCAGCCGCACTAACACCAATTACGACTGATTTAGAATACAAGACCAGCCAAGCATAAAGGACATCTGTCAAAAAGCGGCGCCACAATACTTACGTCCACTTCGTTGTCCTTCGACGAATGCTCCCTGTAACACCCCTGTGTAGAGCTTGTTAAGGTGTGTAAAGGACGCATCCGGGATTTGTTCGGAGAAATCCGTCCAAAAAGAGGAGGCAACGTCTGTATATAAGGTTCCTCGGCGAGACTGCCTCCAATCTCGAAGCGTACTTGCACCTCGTGAGGAACTCGAGCAGTCAAAGATCTTCCGCGATACTGGCTTGACAAGATCCGGATTTGCATCTCTCTATGCCATAATCGTTCAAATATCCGATACCATTCAATAAAAAGCCATGTCGGCCATGCCATATCGGACCTTGCAACCAAGGAGCGCGCACACTGAATCACGTATCACAACGCCTCTCTCAAGGCTGGGATTAGGTAAGCGCAAGCTGAGATGCTCGGCCTGTACGCCATGTAGGAAACGTAAAAGCAAGGTAAGACACACAAAACAGTCGAAAAACACACGTTCGAAACTGATTGGCCGTCTAGTGTGACGGGAAGCAACCGTATTGTTCGACATGCACATCTATATACCGTACAGAATGCGCCTATGACCATGATGGCGACCGTCGCAAGATCACTGGACTTCGGAAGAGTTTCAAGTCGCTTGAGCAGCAGAACAATGTTATGGCTAGAATCTTGGGCTTACTTCGTACATTGGGAAGAGAAGACGCCGAGGAACTTCTCTATGGCATCAGAGCCGATACTGACGATGAGAGGGTCTTGGACGCGGTGGGGAAGACTCTGTATCTGCCGAAGGACTTGGACCTTCATGAGCACGGGGCAGCCTTGTCGCACAACCAGGCTTTCAAAGCACATCCATTCTGGAACACATCCCCACTCACTCAGAATACCCTTACGCTAGGACGGGAACCTAGCTCTGGGTTCCTCAGTTCAACTATTGTCAATGATCGCGTTAGCATGTCTGGAATATCAAGAGGCTTGACTTTGCCAGAATCTGTGGAAGACCTGCTGGATCTATACTTTACGCATATCCATCCGTTCTTCCAATTGTTTTCGCAGAAGCATTTCCTCAATGACTACAAGCAGAACGGCACAACCTATTGCAGTGCGCTACTGGTGAATGCGATTTTGGCATTTGCTTGCCATTATTCTGGCCGATCAAGAGATTGCCTTGGTTGTGGGGATGCTATGCTACCAAGCGACTCATTCTTTGACGAGGCAAAATACTTATTGACGATTGGAGCTGCATCGCCTCTTACAACAGTGCAAGCTCTAGGAGTCATGAGCCTCCGAGAGATGTCAATTGGCAACGACAGTAACGCGTATCAGTACTTGGGGCAATGCGTCCGAACTGCAACGGAGGTGGGCCTGCATACATCCGTGTCTAGAAGCAACCAACTTTCTATTGAGAATGAGGCACGAGAGATGACTATGTGGGGGGTTTTTAATCTTGATTCGTGAGTCATGAGTCATAATCGCCACAGTCCGAAGGGGCTAGTTGCACGTTTCAAATCTGACTCCGGACAGGATGTGCTCCTATTGCTTCGGTCGTCTGTCCCAACTTCCGCTCGTAGCAATAGGGCCCGACAGACCAGGATCCAACGGAGATCATGGAGCTCAATTGCGGCAGGCATCCTCGAACTCTGGAGCCAACTTCGACTCCAGTAGAACACAATCCGACCACCACAAGTCATTCTCATCCATACTCAGCGATCTTAGCTCATTAGTGAACGACGTATGCAGCAAGCTATATGTTCCATGTCGGCAGGTAACAAGCCAATGGCTGTGCAGGATGTATGGCCGGTTACGAGCATGGTATAGCGACCTTCCATGCCATTTGGAGCAACTTCAGTCAGAACTGCCACATGTTCTGGTCCTCCACATGTATTACCACACAAGCATAGTGCTGTACGTTGGGAAAATATGCGCGTAATGTAAGTCGCGAGTCTGCTGACCATTGCTCTAGTT
This sequence comes from Cladosporium sp. IMV 00045, assembly GCA_001931905.2. NCBI lineage: Eukaryota > Fungi > Ascomycota > Dothideomycetes > Cladosporiales > Cladosporiaceae > Cladosporium > Cladosporium sp. IMV 00045. The sequence continues at coordinate 3,270 of MSJI02000686.1, read as the reverse complement.
TATTCCGCCCTTTCATGACTCTCAACATCGTATGCACAGGACTCTCACCTAAAGACATATGCACGATCAGCGCGAACAAAGTTTCTGAGCTTACAAATTACTTGCGAACCGAACACGGCCTGTATCGGACGTGCGTACTGGTGCCTGCGTTCCTCATGTCTGCAAGCATCGTCCACCTACTCAATATTCCTGATGGCGAAGCTGCGGTGAACCTCAGGCAAGCGATGCACGACCTATATGAGATGTCGGTCACCCATACAGTTGTTGTGCGGTATATTGCGACACTCCACAAATTGGCCGCAGCATGGCACATCAATCTGCCGGAGGACCATACCACAGCACCTCCATGTTGCCAAGTCTGTCGATCGATACCTTGTTTTGACACCCGAAACTTGACGGATTCAATAACGTCTTCATGGAACATCCGCCCTGGACTCTTTCCATCCCCAACCGTGTGTCGACAGAGCTTGATCGGAGCGGAGGTAGACCTGGTGCCACAGCAACGATATTCAGCATGCGAAACCCCACCCTTAAGTGCGTCACCCCAACATCTTGTGCAAATACCGCATATGCTACCTTTCTCGCCTCTACACCAAGGGTATACTGAGCAGGCTTCACCAGTCGCCTGGGAGTTTGGCCTTACAGACGAGATGTGAAACACTTTTTTGAGCGCACCGGCGGATATTCGCGAGGGCTGACTCAGGCAATAAGGCATGCAACACAAGGTTTGGTATGAGAACCAAGCCTTGCAAGATGCGCCACAGGGACAAGGTGGCTTTTGAGTGTTCGGGTTTCTTACGTAACGACGTCTACATGTGCAGCCGTCACAAATGCGCACAGCGATTGATTGTGTCACTTTTGCGAGCTGAATTGTATCTAGGCCGACCTCGACTGTTTTTAGACTGGTTTCTAGGGCTTTCACGAGCCTGCCTCGGTCGACATGTGAAATCATATACAGGACAAGCCTCATCTCAAGACCAACCAATTGTTCACCTCACTACAGACGCTTGTGCATTCGGGCGCCTTCGGCGTCTCCAGCGTGTCCCGCGTGCAAGGCCAGCTGACGAAGGCCGCAAAAAGCGAGCTTTCATTGGACGCGGAGCAACCCGGCCTTCCATCTGGAGATCACACGAACTTCTCAACCCTTCTTTGTTTCAAATGAACCCTAACAGGGCTTTTTGAGTGATCGTTGATCCGTCAACCTAAGCTGACTATACTAGAAGTGATTGCAATAGCAAATTCCTAGATACGCTTTGATATAAGGGTTATCACATTCGTTTTTCTCTATCGTAGCTAATACATACCTATAAGAGGCATTACTTAATCATTTATACTCTTATTAGTCGTTAATCTTTATTATCACAGGCCTAGCCTATAAGATGCCGATAGTGTTCCTGCTTACAGGATAGCAGGTAAGTCGAGGATCGGCTTTACCTGCGAACTCTATTCTAAACCTCATTTATAGCCTTTCGAGTATTACGGGCGGGAGTCGGGACGTAGGCGTAGATGCAAACAGGATGATATGTAGTCTACTACGGCTAACCTATAGACAGGTTCTATAATAAGGACGTAGCTCGAAGAGCTACGAATGAGTTTCAGAATAGAGTTCGCAGGTAAAGCCGATCCTCGGCTTACCTACTATCCTATAAGTAGGAATACTATCGGTATGTTATAGGCTAGGCCCGTGATATCGAGCTATGTCTTTATTATAGAACCTATCTATAGGTTACGTCTTTATTATAGAACCTATCTGAAAGTTAACTAACGTTATTTATTAGTACCCTACGCATACTAGTACCCCGCGCACTTTCTTAACGCGATACTACTTTCATAACTAATCTCATAACTATAACCGCTTAAGTAAATAAGGAGATTTTCATAACCTAGATATTAGGTATTTCTACTTCGACCTAGTACGTTCTTATATTATAGCCGGGCTTACCGCATTTGCGATAGCGTCGAATCGTTACCGGCCTCTTATTATCGCTACCCCGATTCTCACCTACACCTCGCCCTTACTACTTTTCGGTCTCCTTATAAGCCACAATAGTCCTTATACTCTATATAGGTAGTATATCTCTATAATAGACCCGGGACTTCTTAGCTCTCCGGCGCTTACTAAGGGCTTCGTTAGCCTTCTAAAGGGTATAGTTCTCTATAGTTAAAAGGGTTACCGAGTGCGCTATTACCTTAATTCCTTTTCCTATTTACCTAATAGCCGAGAAAATAGGGGTTAGAGAACTTCCTTAGTAGTAACTAATCCGAGACTTAACTAGTTCGGACTATAAGATGGCTTTAGTCGGGTTGTATAGCGTCTAAGAGACCTAAGGATCGGCGCTAGCCGTAGATAACCTCGCGGGTATTAGCGTCCGCAACTTTATATTAAGCTTAGAAAGTACGGCTTACGGGTCGAACGGGATGAGGCCGGCCCCTCGAAACCCCCCTAATATATTATTCGAAGTTATAGAAGCTTTATACGCCGCGTAGAATGCTAGAAAGAACTCTACTTTAGTGATATAGTTAATATAAGCCTAAATAAACGTCTCGATTTCTTTACCGTACGCCCTTTTTAGCGGACCGAAGAGCCTAATATTAAGGGGCTAAGTAATATAGGAGGAATAAGGAGGTAGATAAAGAGGAATAATCTTGTAGTCCTTATAGTAAGCCTCAAAATCGACCGACTAGTAGCTCCCGTACCCGTCTAGTACTAGCATCCGATAACTACCCTTTATACGCGCTCTAGTATGCTTATCGAAGTGTTTGATCTAGTCTAGGCCGGTCTCGTTATCCGTCCACCTATTAGAAGTAGGCTTAATAACCTACGAGTCGGGAAGACTACTCTCGGTATACTAACTAGCTAGGTAGTAGGCGCCTTTAACGAGTAAAAATGGGGGCACGTCGAAACCGTCACTACTAATACAGGTAATCGCGGTCGCCTATTCACGATTTCTAGGTTAGATAGTCTTGCCTTTACCACGTCGATTAGTATGCGTAATAACTATCGAAGGGTAGATAATACCTATCATAAAGCCGGTCTCGTCGAAGTTATATATATCGCAGTCGAGGATGCCGTACTTATCCCGCATATTTAAGAACAGGCGAAACCACGCGTTTAAAAGCTTAGGATCTTTATAGAGGGCTCTCTAGAAGTCGTAGGCGCGAGAAAAGCGCATACGGAGCTCTTCCCTTCGTTATATAAAGCGATAGGGCTACTGCTTCCTAACGCGTCGCGTGCTCCGCGACGCGAGGATGCGATTCGCCATTTCTCGC
>MSJI02000685.1:6015-56614 GCA_001931905.2 Cladosporium sp. IMV 00045 | reverse complement strand
TTTTTTTCTTCTCTTTTTGGACTTTGGGCGTTGAATGGCAGGGGCGATTGATGTGGATTTTGCCGCCGGCGACACAGGGACGAGCCAAGGCATTTTGATGACATGAGGTAAGGGAAGGTAGGTACAGCACAAATGGGATGAACATATGCTACGAAGGACTTGTACTCCCCGTCTCTCTCTTGCTGTCTCTTCTTGCTGTCTCTGGTGCAAGCCAATTCCCTAAGGTCTTGGCATGCAGTCTCTCGTCCAATACCCGAATGCGGCAAGCCGGGATGCAGTTCGGAGGATTGGAGCAGAACGGACGGGAGAGATGATGAGATGTATTGCGCAAGCAAGGCTGTGCGATGGGCGGCCGAGAAGGACAAGAGAAAACACACCGAGCAGGGCGGAGTGGACTTGGCGGGTTGGCTGGCCTCTAGGAGTTTGTCATGTAGGAGACGGGAGAGGATTGTTATTTGTTTCCCATGTCATGTTACTATTTCCGTTTCGCGGTATTTGCTCTTTGCCTGCTCTCTCAGCGCCGAGGTTTGCAAAAGACAGCGGAATACGTGTGGGATTACGTTATTCCATGACGCTTGCGTGCGGTCAGGCGGTGCGGTTTGTACGAGGAGGATGATGTCGTGTGTGATGAGGCTGAAAGGACGGGAGGCCGCAGTACAGCAAGGCAGGCAGACAAGGCGGGCGCATGCGAGGGGACAGGAGATAGATTGATTTGTACCCGTTGCATGTACATGTGGTATGTTGTACATGTATATACTTTATGTACATACATGTAGTATAGCGTCGTGTTATCGGATGAACATGACGCGAAGATGGCGTGGGGGTGCAGGTGATGTAGGCGGTAGGCGGGTATTTGGCCAACACCTCCAGAACCGAAGCGATGGGCAAACATCAAAACGGGCCGTCCGGGGCGTAGATGTGAATGATCAGAGCTAGAGAGGACTAGCATCGTCTTGACTAGCACCTTCATCTACTGTATCTCGCGTTCTGACAAAAACACAAGAGTGAAGTCCTGAGAGCACCGGTGATTTGGATTCTTGTCTACCAAGATGCTCGCTCTAGGCCGCGGCGTTCCTCCACATGCCTCGACTGCCCACTGACGATGGAGCTGTCTGCTAGGAGGTACTGCCCTCGCCCTGTCCCTGCTAATCATCACAGGCTAGTGGATAGTGTCGACACTACCACGGTCCCTCGTCGCCCATCATCTCCTCCCACCACTCGTCGTCCATCCACCACTTCGCGCGTAGACTGTCTTACCTCTCTACCTTGCTCACTACTACCGCTGCTGTCCTTCCGTGTGCATACTTTACATCATACATACAGTACTTTACTTACTTCTGCCTTTCGTCTCTCGTCACTTATCGCTTGTACACTCTGTCACCATCACACGCCTCATTCACTGCCGCCTGGCCTCCTCCTCCACTCTCATCTCTCTCTCTTGCGTGACTCGGGCCACGCGAGCCCCACGTGCAAAACCCGGTCGAACTTGTGATTCTTCCTCTCCAAAAACAAATAATCCCTCCCGACCAGCGCCTCTTTCTGTTTCGCTTAGCCAGTCATTCAGCCAGCAAGTCGGCCAGCAGTCATCACTCTTAGGTCTCAGGTCTCACTCTCCGGCACGACTCCCTCGCCAGACCGCCCATCCCTGATCATCGCCCAGACCAAGCCGCCCACTACCCTCGATCTGCTCTCCACCACCTCTGCTGGGCTCTTGTCGCTCTCTATCAGACTGCCGTGCGCAAGAGCATGAATCCGCAAGACCTGCGGCAAGATGGTGAGACGCCTTCCCTCCCACTCCCAAGACCTCGTCCTCAACCTCAACCTCCACCCTCAACCAATACCCCATCCGCCTGTCTCCGAGCCCAGCACCGCCCTGCTCGGCACACAGTCATCCTTCACCCCCACGTGACACCTATAACCACATGTATATCGCACCTCTGCCATAGCACGCGCTAATGCACTGCTTTCCCGCCTTGTCTCTAGACCCCACGAACTCTTCCACTGCCTCGCGCAGCCCCAGCGTGCCTACCACCCTCGAAACTCCCGGCACCGGATCGATAGCCGACCGCAGAGCCACGCCCGGCCTGCTGATCCCCAAACACCGATCTTCCGGCAATCTATTTGCTCACGCAAACTCCAACGTCGCAGCGGATGCGCAGTCACAAAGAGGACGCTTGAGCGTGGACGCCGGCATCGATTATGACTTGTCCAGGTGCGTGCAAACTTCCATGGCGGACATGTCAGGCATTGGGCTGTGTTCCTGCTGCGGCTCTCACGGGATACATGCGGCGGCAAACAAGCCAGCAGCGGCACACCGTGTGGCTGCAGGCACCGGTTTCGCTTGGGACAATCGCTGACGTGCATATCCGCTGCAAACAGATCACCCATCCTGACCGCAGAGCGCGATACTGGTCTACGACGCATAAGGCAGGCGCGCATCCCTTCCTCGCCGAACCTCACCTCTCTCGACCTTCGCTCGCCCACCACGTCTGCGGCCAACTCCCGGAAGGCCTCTCTCAATCTGGTCTCCGGACCAGCTTCGCCAATCCTCCCGTTTAGTGAAGACCTGACTCGATTTCCTTCCGAGTCCCTCCACTCGTTCTCATTCGCGCACCAGAACAGCGAGACATTGCAAAACCGACAACAGGTGCTCAAGCGGAGCATAGAGTTCATGCGGGACAAGTTGGGCTGGGCTGCTTCCTCGCCTCGCATTGCGAGTGCGCAGGCTAGATTGGCGGGCGACGAGGAGCTGCTCAGCATGATGGAACTTCTGCAGAAAGCCAACATGATGAGCCCAGAGGCACTTTCGTCGGCGGGTCTGGGGATAGATCATGGACCTCTGACCGGACCGGCCCACTTGATCAACGACAATGTTTTCGACAGGAGTTTCGTCACCCCAAGCGAGGAGATTGTTGAAAGTCCGAGCGAAGGCGACTCGTCAGACACAGTGGGCGAGGAGTCAGAAAACCGAGGACAAATGACCCTCTCACCTGACAGCGAGAATCTGGAACCTGATCCGTTCCAGCTGTCACGCACAACGTCGGAAGAGGACCCTTTGAGCGCGAATAGCCGGCCTGGCCTCAAGCGAGCAGCACTCAAGCGGACATACACGGATACATCTGGCTTATCCCTCCAGCATAGACTCACAGAAGCCCTGGCCCAGCCGTACCGCGCCTCATCAAACGCAAACCCAGTGGTGCCTCCCGCAAATGCTTCTGCCATACCCCAAGCTGGACCCTCACGCGCAAACACGATGCACGAGCGGGCGCCACACGGTCACCGAAACAACCACCCACAAGCCATTTTCACCACCGAGAGCAAAGCGCCCTGGACGATTACTGCCGCCAACGACCTTGCATGTCTGATATTCGGAGTCACCCGTGCCGAGGTTCGCAAACTGGGCATCATGGAGGTCATTCGAGAGGAGCGGCGCAAATGGCTGGAAGAGAAGCTTAGAAACCCGGAAGCTGGCACGGCGCCGCGCCAGCCGAAGCAACCGGTGAGTAGTCCAAAGGCAGGGTCTAGCAATGGCGGCATTGCGGGCATGGGCAATGGAGTCACTGCTAAGCTTCTATCCAAGCCTCCTGTCCGAGACACCTACCAGTCTCGACGCAGTAAGACGGAGAACGGGGTCAAGAGTACCCCTCCAAAGACGCCAAACCACATCAGCAACAAATCTCGCGGCGTGCTGCTCTGCGGTGATGTTGTTCCAATCAAAAAGCTCAACGGTTCATACGGCAGTGCTTCACTCTGGGTTAAGGAGAAGAGTGGCGGTCTGATCTGGGTGATGGAGGAAATCGCCGAGGACGTGGCCTACCTGACCGTGGACGAGATCGGCTCTGTCGTGAGGGGACACGGCGACATTGAACCCATCTGGGGCATTGACCGCGTGCGGAAGGGTATGGATGTTCAGAAGCTGATTCCTAGCTTCCCCAAGTTGGCTGGCACATATACTGGCGCTCTGGACTACGATAAAGTTGCGAGTTTGCGCAGGTTCACCGCGAGGACGAGCAACTCCATCTCGGTCCCTGTCACGATCGACCAGCTGTCAGGTGAAAGCACGTTCAGAGTTTCCAGCTTCCCTCACATTGCCGGAATCATGGTATTGAACCCTCGCACAATGCGGGTGAGCAGCAGCAATACTGTCTTCTCCGCTGCGCTCTTCGGGCACGCAAAGCCCGATGGGATGCCTGTGACCGAGCTCATCCCAGGTTTCGACAAGGTTCTCAACATCATGACTGACGAGGACAAGATCAAGCTCGTTGACGGGATTGTCATTCCTGAACATTCTTTCCGACGTGCCAGGTCGCTGCTTGCTATGCGCGAAGGTAGCGCCGACGCGGCGCAGTACTTTTTGCGACCTAGCGGATTGCCGGCAAAGCACAGAGATGGCGCCGACATCATGATCGATGTTCAGATGCGGGTTGTGAAGTCGGGTCGCGAACCCATTTACAGCGAGACCGTCATTGAAGAGGACGTCGAGGGCTTCACTCCCGAGCCCGGCAGTGAAGTTGTGTTTGCGCTTTGGATTACTTACAGCCGGCAACTGCACGCCGTGCACCACGGCGTCGGCTCAGTCACCGTGCCTGAATCCCGACCCACAACACCACCTTCACAACCCAGACCTGGTTCCGGCACCGGCATTGACGAGTCCATACCCACTCCCATGGCTATCGAGGAATCGAAAGCCGAAATTGAAGATCCCCGCATCTCTCTCTTGACTCGTCAAATGGAGGAGGCAGCCGCCGCGAGCTCCGACGAGGCGTTGTCACCCACTGCAACCAACAGCGAGAACGAAGTATATGAGCATCCTTCTCCCGAGCTCATCGAAGCCGGCTGCAAAGTGATCAAGAAGAAGAAAATCGACGACTTCAACATCCTCGAGGAAATGGGCCAGGGCGCGTACGGGCAAGTCAAGCTGGCGCGCTACAAGAAGTCCAACGCGAAGAAGATGGTCATCAAATACGTCACGAAGCGGCGCATCCTCGTCGACACGTGGCACCGCGACCGCCGCCTGGGCACCGTGCCGCTCGAGATCCACGTCCTCGATTACCTCCGCCGCGACGGCCTGCAGCACCCGAACATCGTCGAGATGGCGGATTTCTTCGAGGACGACGTCAACTACTACATCGAGATGGTGCCGCACGGCCTGCCCGGCATGGACCTATTCGACTACATCGAGCTGCGCGTCACCATGGACGACGCCGAGTGCCGCAAGATCTTCAAGCAAGTCGCCGAGGCCCTGCGCCACCTGCACCTCGCGGCCAAAGTCGTGCACCGCGACATCAAAGACGAAAACGTCATCCTGGACGGCGAAGGGAAAGTCAAGCTCGTCGACTTCGGCTCCGCCGCCTACATCAAGTCCGGCCCCTTCGACGTCTTCGTCGGCACCATCGACTACGCCGCGCCGGAAGTCCTGCAAGGCCGCCCTTACCGCGGCAAGGAGCAGGACGTCTGGGCCCTGGGGATTCTGCTCTACACCATCGTCTACAAGGAGAACCCGTTCTACAGCATCGATGAGATAATGGATCACGATCTGCGCGTGCCCTGGGTCCCCTCCGAGGCGTGCCTCGATTTGATTCGCAAGATGCTCGATCGCGACGTCGAGCGCAGAATTGGCATTCAGGCGGTGCTGGAGCATCCTTGGTGCATGGAGGTGGATGACGAGGAGGATGGGGAGGGTGGCGGCGAGGCGGGTGGGAGTGGCGAGGACGATGATGGCGTGCAGATGAAGCAGAGGGCTTAAGAGCGGTGGGCTTCTCGCCTTTTCCGTCTTCGGCTGTCCGAAGTTGGGAAGGGTCTTGCTTTGCTCTTGCTTTTTGCCTTTTCTCTGTCCTCGGAACGAATGGGGCTGGAGGCGAGCGACGACTTGAGGAGTGCGAAACGACTTCTCATCCATGTCATGTCTGGTGCGTTCATGGCGGTAAGCGAACATGGTGGATTCTCCGGGGAGAGAAAAACAGCGGTGGCACATGATGGATGGGCGCCGTTGTGGAAGGCATGCTCCTTTTTTTTTTTTTTTTCCTTTTTCCTTCTTTTTTTATCAACATGCGACAAACGATCGAGAGATACCCAGGAATAAGAACTTCTATTCGAAACAATCAATTGGATTCACGAGGATGAGAGAGTGGCGGGCTAGATACATGTAGTCAAAAAGGATGATACAGTAGAACAGTAGACTGTGGAGGGCTTCTGGGAATGGACTTCTTGGAAATAGCAACTGCAGCACATCAAGCAATGGAATGCAACAAGTCAGAAAAGAAGCAGCTGAACAACCCATAGATGTGCACAGTACTACAGCACTGCAAGAGATGAATGACAGCGTGAAGAGAAGCATCTGAACGAGTCATGGGCAGGCCAGGCCCTTGGAACAGTAGCATTGAGAATATGACTTGACAAAAGCTACCCTAACGCCGATACGCTGTCCCTTGAAATCCTGTTTTGTGGTATACCCATGGTTCCCGAACATTCCCATACCATCCGGCGGAAACTTTACGTCGCCTGCCGAAAGGCATGTGCAGTGCCTTGGTCAAACGTCAAGACCGACACACTTAGTGCTCAGTGTGCTGGGGGAACTCGAAGTTCACACCCTTGCCGGTCAGACGCTTGTAGACCTCGGAGTAGGTGTCGAGGCGGTAGTCGACGCCGCCGCGCTCCTTCTCGTCGAGGACGATCTTGAGGACCTTGGAGTTGTCCTCCTTGGTGCGGATGCGCTTGCCGACGATCTCGACGGGGTAGACGAGGTCGGCGAGGATGGCGTCGTGGACGGCAGTCAGAGTCCTGGAGCGCGGGCGCTTCTGGGTCTGGGTGGAGCGGCTGCGGTTGCTGCGCTTGGGGCGGGGCAAGATGCGGCGGGAAGCGATGATCAGCACGTGGCGGTCGGAGAACTTCTTCTCGAGCTCACGGGTGAGACTGGTGGATGTGTTAGTTGGGTGGTCTTACGTGAAAAGTGAGAGTGGTGTAGCAAAAACTTACCGCTGCTGGGAACGGTGCCAGCCCTGAAGGAGGGGAACCGGGACGAAGATGACGATAGCCTTCTTGCCGTGGCCGGTCTCGATCTAGAGAATCCTGGTGTCAGCGTAAAGCCGCCCAGTGCCCATCGCCTCTCCCAAATCGAGATGTATTATTCCATGTATCCGGCTTCACCAATGTGTGCCGCTGGCGACGAGCAGTTGAGGGTGTTCGTCCCAGGCAATCCTCCTCTTGTGTGTGGGTGTGTATCTTTCTTTCTCGGCAATGCAACCATTGCATTGCGCCGGGGTGTGGTTCTCATCTTACCTCGCGGGCGGAGACGAACTGGAGAGGCCTGAGGGCGGCCTTCATGTCCGGGATGTTGGTCTCGAGCTCGTAGAGAGCAGTCGCGATGCTGGTCTCGATCTCATTGGGCTTAGCCCTCGAGGGGGAGTTGGGGGCGATCTTGTTGAGGGCCTGCTGAGACATGATGGGCGGCTTCGGTATCGTTGTCCTGGTCGGAGGAAGTCAAGTCGCAACGCAGAGCTCGACTTTGCCAGTTATTGCATTTCTCAAAGTTCGTGTCCACTAGTGCGGTGCCTGCCCAGCCGCTAGAGAAGGGACGGCACCGGGAGTGGCCGCAGATCACGTGGAGAATCTCGCCTGAGGCAGCCAAACCGTCTCGCTGCCTTGACTTCAGTTGCCTCCCATCCTCGAGCATATAATGTCCTGTATGAGACATCTCAAAGTATCGAGGCTCTGAATGGGCTTGTTCAGCTCTGCAAGTCATATGCGTATCAGCAGCACACCTCCAAGTATAATGGAATCTTTGCCATTGACAAGATTAATCAGCTTGCTTTCTGCGGACTCGACGCCGCTGCACCCTCGCGTGACTTGTATGGCTATACTACAGTAAGGTAGCCTACCATCGGCGGATGCTCCTTCATGCTTCACGCAGCTTCAGCACAGCACAGAACATCAGCAAAAGATTGGTCCCTATATCCTTCGGCTAATGGCTGACCTACGGGTCGGCCTTCCGGTCCCAAGTTCCGCCTCGTCAGCAGTAAAGAAATAATAATCACAAGGTTGCAGTCCGGTTTTTCGGGCAGATTATATCAGCTCGGAGGCAGCTCCAAAGCGCGCAGTCGAGCTTCTTTCTACCACAAATAGGCACTCTAGTATGTGCTAAACTCGGAGGCAGCTCCATGCGCACACCTTCTCTGCTTCCTCGTGTCTTTGTATGTTTAAGCCGCATTTTAGATCTCAACCGGCGTTATTCTCTCACCTGGTAGAGCCATCGATTGGCTCTCAAGACGAACCCGCTAACGGGTTGCCAAAATCTGTCGGAGGTCGCACCGCAGCGCACCTCGACTACCACATCACCTGCGCACACAAAGTTCGACGCCGAAGCACTGCCAGCGAGCCAGCGAGCAAGCTTCGCCCGGCGCGCGTGTTGCTGCAATAATCCATGACGCTAAGGTGCGCTAGGCCGTGGGCTTAGGAGGCCACGCCGGAGACGGGGTCGAGAGGGACTGGTATACCGCTCTTTTGCGCCGCAGGACTTGTTTACTGATTGGATTTGTCGATTGCAGCGCTAATGGCTGTCCCCGTTCTTCGGAACTACCTCCTTCAACATCAGTGCTGACATAAGAGGTCTTGTCTGTCAGGTGGGAGGCTAGTGCGTATTGAGGCTCCAACCCGCAACGTACCTAAGAAGGATGTAGAGCCGAGACTGAGGTGGTGACGACGTGAAGTCCTTTGTCAGAGGGAGGGCTGCAGGAACAATCTGACGGATTTTCAGGCACGAGACGCCTCTATCTGTCGTTACATCGGACCTGACTCCGAGGTGCTTCGTCTCGTGGGGATTCCGACGAGTCCCTTGGATAGTTGTCAAGAGAAAACAATTCTCTAAACAACGGACATCAACATTATTGATGTCAAACTGAGTCGAAATACTGACCAGGGTCGTTGCATCGACACTCCGTACTAGACACCAAGCAGAATCCTGCGTATGGAAGCTTGTCCCACAGCAGTAAGCCGGCTTCTTCAGATGAAGTATGCGCATCTCAAGCAGACCATCGACTAGGATTCAGATCTTGCTTCTACTTAATTAAACCGAACCTTTTCTAGCCATCCCAGCAAATCTAAAACTGCAAGCTCTGCAAGCTCTGCAATTCGCACATTCCTCTTGTTAACTTCTTGTTTCCGATGAATGTGATAGAAACGAAAGTCTCACATGAATCGCAACCTTCAGACGTTCATCCCGACCCACACCCATTTGTAGCTGCCAGGTCTTCGTACTAGGAACGGTTGATCGACATCCCTGCTCTCGAAGTTCACATGCACTTGAGACGGAAGACGTCACGAGAAGGGGTGATGAAAAAAGTATCGACATCGATAAAGTTCAACCAAGAGCAGGCGAGGAAAAAATCAAATTCGTACCGCATAGCCAGGGAGTGGTTGATCAACGTTTGGAAGCGAGACGAACACTTACCTTAACATCGTGGCTTTGACACATTTACGGGAAGATCGGACAATTCAAGCGAGAGTGCTTATTATGCCACTACCGTAGTAGCTTGGAGCTTCACAGCCTATCCCGAAATGTACACACACGCGCGTATTGAACTTCTTTTTTGAATTTCGATTGCTTTTCATTGCATCGTGACATGTTGCCGTTGCGTTGCGTGTTATCTGCCATTTGGATGTAAACTACGAAAAGCGCGAGCTTCGGACCTCTCTCCCACAACAGATCCATCCATCTACTTCTCGTGCGAGACGCGCACCTCTGTCGATCCCACGCTCCATCGAGGCGTTTGCGCCGCAGCCTTGCCGCCCTTGATGTCTTGCGGGAGGTTGGACTGCTTCCACCACTCGCTCACACGGCCGAAGAAATCGGGTGTCTTGCTGGCTTGGATGCCCTTGAGCGTGCGGGCGTGATCTTGCGGGCGTCGGAGGTCGGTGCGCACATCGATGGCGGAGTCTTTGAGGACGGGGTGGAGGTTGTCTAGGACGTCTTGCAGTTTGACCCAGCGGAGCTCCAGATTGGCAGTTTCGAGTTTTGATTGTGCTTCGCGTGCGTTGTGCACTCGGCGGGCACTCCGTTGGAGTTCTGCTTCGAATGAAAGCTCGTCGTACAGCATGTCTTCGCCAACGTCTAGAGGCTTTGCACTGAGCAAGTGACCTGGGAGGATCGCACGCACGCAATCTCTGTCCGAATCTTCCACAGGTAATGATTCCCACGCATGTGCGAGGGACTCCTCAAAGCCGGGTGAGTCGCGTTTGAGCAGGAGGTCAAGGCCAACCTTACCCAACAATGGTGCCGCCTGTGCATTGAGAACAAACAGTTCTGTTCGTGATTTCGGCCCTGATTCTTCCGATGCATTCGCAAACGGCAAAGCTTGGAGTGGCGTGAAGACCTCGAGACTCTCGATGGCCGTACGAGACTGTTCGGTATCATCAAGTGCTGGATTAAAAAGTCTCGATAGCGCGTCAGGCAACGATGAAGCCAGTTCTTGACGATGCTTGCTCTTAGCCTCGGACAGTTCACGTTCCAACCTCTTGCGTTGCTCTTCTGCTTTGCGTGCTGACTCTGCCTTCTTGGCTTCCTCCTCTCGCAACCTGGTCGCCTCGGCTTGACGCTCTTCTTCTGCTTTCTTCTCCTCAGCAGCTTTCCGCGCGTCTTCTTCGGCTTTACGAGCTTTAGACTCCTCTTCTTCTTTCTTCTTTCTTGCTTCATTTTCTTTCCTGAGCGCCTCAGCCTCAAATGCTTCCTTTGCTTCGTCTTCTGCCTTTTTCTTTGCCTCGGCCTCTGCCTTCTTGCTTGCCTCATCTTTCTCTTTACTCTCCTCAGAGGCAGAGGCAGCCTTTTGAGCGGACTCGGTGTGTCCAGCCTCAGTCTTTTCCTCAGACTTGTTGTCAGGAGCAGTGTCGGCATCTTCCATCTGCTCGTCAACAACAGGAAGACTTGATTCGGCGTTCTCGCGAAGTGAAGAGCTTCGCCTCCGTGTCTTTGCCACATCTTGCGGCAATTCTGCAGACTGCGAAGACGTGCTCTTCTTCCGGGGCCTGCCGGGCCCACGCTTTACGTTCGGGCTCTCAGGTGGCTTCATACCCTCATCCGCTTCCTTAGCAGTCTCGGAGCTCGATTCATCAGAAGAATCATCCGAGAAAGGCTTACCGCTTGCGGCGCGCATCTCTCTCCTAGACATGAGACGCTTGCCGTTCTTGCGCTTCGGAGGGGAGTCCTCGTCGCTATTCTCACCCGACTGCGGTGGTGGGAGGCGCTTAGCCTCACCGCGCTTTGTGACCGGACTGGAGCTTCGTCGACCGGCCTTCTCTTGCGCCTCATTGTATAAGCGATGTAGCAATTCGGATTCCTGCTTCCACATGGGTCCGTGGCGCTCGTCCGCAATTTCAGGCCAAGTCTTGCCTTGTCGATTCTGCCAAAGTGGATTGAACTGATCCAGCTCCGTGAGAGATTTGACAGTTTCGAGATGAGAGGTTCCGAGCACGCTAAGAAGAGGCTTCTCTGGCTTTTGGAATGCCTTCTTCTCGGTCATCTCTGCGAGCAGCATATTGATCAGGTAAGAATCTCCGGTCTTAGCTGCGGCGGCAATTATATTGTTGTCGACAGGTACGCGAGCATCGAGGAACTCCCGGACGCTGTTGCGATCGTTATTCACAACAAGCTTATGAAGATTCTCGTAAGTCCGTGCCATGAAATGTAGCTCTCCAGAAGGCCGGCTGCTGAAGCGTTGTTCTTCCTCATGCTCCCTTCGTTTTCTGGCATCAGCACTATTCCACTTCTCCATAGCTTTCCGAAGTGATGCTCTGATCTCTGTTGCATTTTCAGTATCGTCATTGACGACGTCCAGTGCCTGTTGGCCTTTCAAGTTTTGACGTAGAGGATCGACGCCGGCATTCAAAAGAATATCGACAACATCGGCGTGTCCATTCTCAGCTGCATCGATAAGTGGCGTGTCTTTGTCGACATTGTAACAGTCGATGCGACACCCCTCACCGATCAGATATTGTACTACCTCGGAGTTGCCGTTAAGAGATGCAATTTGGAGGGGTGTGTTCTTAGCAAATTCCTCGATCTCCAACTGGTCCGGATCTTTGTGCCTCCATTCCTTGACGAGCTCCAGATCACCATCTTCGCAAGCTTCCGCGAGCTTAGTGAAGCCATACTTGTTGATATGTCTTTTATGTTCGCGTCCAGGTGGTCTACCAGGAGTCGAGGTAGATCTGCCAATTCCACGCTGCCGCCTAGGAACCTCCCCTTGCCCATGCGATGTTGCTTCGGAGGAGACGCTGGATTCGTCCCAGGTTGACTTGGCTGCCTTTGGCTCACGAACGGGAAATTGGGTGACCGCTCTGCGCTTTCGGCTACCCTGCGCGTCTGAAGAACCATCCAACATTGCCGATTGAGTGGAGACAGCGCGCCTATGTCCTCTTCTGCCAGGTGATGGAGATCTTGCCGTACTATTGCCTCCGGCGACACCCTCTGAATGAAGATCACGTAAACGACGTTTCGCAACGTCCATGCTCGGGCGTTTGTTTGGGAGGTTGACTGAAGATGCACGATGCTTTCGTTTCCTGGGGTTGGGAGATTCCTTGTCATCGTTCCTTGAGCTCGATTCCGGGCGTTCGGACTGGGCGCGTGAGTTTGAGCTTGCTCTCGAGGATTGGCCGACACGCGAGCGCGTTGGGCTAACATCGCTCAACGGCTCGCTGCTGTGTTCGCGACTCTTTTCCACTCTTCCATCGGTCCTGTCCTGCGAAATAGCCTTGCTGGCAGGCACGGTGGGTGTAGGGACTGCGCTGTCATCGGGCGATCCAGGAGCGTCGGCGTCGTCATCCTCGTCGTTTGACTCTTGTTTGACGGCAGAAGGAGCGGGAAGCGCTGGCTGATCTGGCTTCTCTTGCTTGACGGCTTCCACCCGTCTCTCTGCCTCTCTCTTCTTTACGGGACTTGTAAGCACCGTCTCTGCTTCAGAGTTCGCATCTTCGTCGCCTTCGGTCGCTCCACCAGGATGACCAATCGTCGCGGGCGGAGGCGCGTCTGGTAGCTCGCTGGCGTCTTCTGCCTCGATCGAGCGCTTCGGGCTTCCGTTCACGGCGTTCGCCGGTTCCGCCTTCTCGGCGACTGGGCTTCGATGTCCGTTCGTGGTGGCGTTATCGGTAGAATTCTGCTGTTTCTCTTCCGCCGATGCAGAAGCTGGCGCTGGCGATTTATTCCCACTCATGCCAGGCGCAGGGGCACATGCTTCTGTGCTGCAAGGCTCCGGGCGCAAAGACGTGACGCCTGACCGCCCACACTACAGTGGGAGAGGCAAATGCTGCGAGGGTAGAACAGCGCCAGGCTGTGTCGCGATGCTGTACAGATAGAGTTGCTGGGGGATTGAGATGCGTCGATGTTGGGTCGCGAGAGGGGATGAGAGTTTGGGGTGGAGAGTGAGAGAGACGAAACGAAAGAGCGGCGTTGGCTGGCGCAAGTGGAGATGCTGGGACCCGGGCATCGAGGAGTTGACCCAATACGCCAGCCAACCAGCATTCAACCAGGATGATCTCTTGGCGGGCTAGCTTCTTCAGTCTTGATTGAGGTGAGCAGACCATGCGCGTTATGCGCCTCATGAAATTGCAAGGCGAAAAGGCGACCAGAAATTTAGGTAAGGCGCGTGGCTCTGCATCTTGTTTCGCCATGAGGCAACAATAATTCCAACCGTTTATCCTCGTGCTTCTGCACATGTGTGGAGGCAATTTCCTCGTTGAGCTCTTGATGTTTCGTGGGTTATATCATTATTGCTGCCTGTGATGGTTGTCAAGTCTGCAGTTTTCGGTCGTGCATTAAAGATATTGGTTAGATGGCTTATGAGTATGGCAGACATCTGCATTACGCGCAACAAAAACGGCGTTTGATTACAGTCACATGTTAATTCAGGGTTGACATCGTCCGAGGCATCTCACGTTCCCCAAGTGCGTGCTGTCAAAATTGACCATCATCACTAGAGTACCACTCTTCCCATGTGAGTTCTGAGAATTGGTTGATTGTTCATGGGTGCAGAAGTGGTCGTGTGGTTTTTTGCCATTGTATGCTGCCTGGTATCGATTTTCCTGAATTTCCTTGACAAACTGATCATGCCCAGAAGTAGAGAGAGGGCAGGGTCTGGTAAGAAGCCGGACAGGCTCGTTGGTGAATGCGTGAAATCTTTGGGGTTGATAGTATATGCATCAAAGTGCCCCGGACCCTGCACTTCAGCAACGTGCCCGAGTCTCAAAAGGCTTGCAGGCATCTGTGTTTGCGATCGTGTCCTTTCATACGTTCGCTAAAAACACAGCGCCATCGCCGCTTCGCCAAAACCATGCCAGCCGTCCCTCAACGTCGAGAAAACCTCTAGTAACCGTACTGGGCGAGCTCCTCCCTGACCTTGCCATCGACGGGCGCGCTCTTCTTGGCGTCGATGAGCTTCTTCTGGAGAGCCCTCTTGCGCTCGTAGTAGGCAGAGCCCTTGACCTTTCTCCTCTCCTCGAGCCTGCAATCAGTTAGCATCCAAGCCGTTCCTCATTCCAGATGAATATCCAAAAACGTACTTCTCAACAACATCGCCGTACTTCCAGCCGAACTCACGGCCGAGACGGCCGACGGTGCAGTACTTGCGGCCGGGCTTGAGGCGGAGGACACGGAGGGCCTGGGGGACAACCATGCGCTTCTTGTGGTCGTAGGGCGGGGGGATGCCCTCGAAAGCCTTCAGGCGGTTCATGGCAGCAGCACCACGCTCAGTCTTGTGAGGGATCATGCCACGGACGGTGCGCCAGAACATCTTGGCCGGCGCACGGTAGTGCCATGGGCCACCGCGAGAGGCGTTGAAACGGGTCTGCTTGCGGAGGAAGGCCTGGTACTTCACTGTATTCGAGGTGGTGTTAGTGTCGCTGATCTGGTGCTGCCTTTCCATTCCCTCTCCATTTCATGCCTCCTCGCTCGGGTTCGATCGTTCGGTTTCGGTGGGGTGTAGGTTCGTGGGTAGACGTACGCTTCGCGCGGAAGAACTCGCCAGAGATGTTGAGCTGCTCGCAGCGGACAACGACAACCTTCTGGCCGTTCAGAAGCTGCTTCGCGACCGTAGAGGCCAGGCGGCCGAGAAGGTGGCCCTTGCCGTCGACGACAACCTGTGTATATTCCATCAGCCATGGCTGTCCTGCACCCAATTTCCACGGCCCATCCGTCTCGTGCGGCGGCGCGCAATCATGTTTCGCTGTCGGGGGATGCGTACCACAGGCTCGAAAGTCGACATTTTGCTGCGGTTAGTACGAGTGGTGATTGACGGGCTGGTCGATGTTGTCGTCCTCTGCCGGTCCTGGATTCGTAGCGCTTGAATTCGAAGGGTGCGCATAAGCTTGGCAAAAATCTGTGTGGCCAACGCGGCAGGAAAGCCGAGATTCGGGCGGTCCCGTCTCTGGGAAGGCCAGGCCAGAAATCCGATAATCGATGCAGCGTCTCGAATGCTGATAGAAGGCTCAAACTACTGGTCAGAAGTGTTGCTGCCATCCGCCATGTTGTTTTGGACAATAGAAGTGATCTGTACTGTATGATCTGGTCGATCACTACCTTATGGTATCGCAGTTCCTCGTGGCGGCCTTGCCTTTTCTTTGCGCTCCTTGATTCAATCGATAACGATACAAACGGCAAAGAGCTCCTCATGGTCCTGCATTCGTTGGGTTGATTGTCTTTTCTATGTGCTGTATTCCGATTGGCGAGACATGAATACCATCTCCGTGTAGTAGTCGCCTGCTCCAATAGGGCTGTCTACCTTACCAAGGCATGCATTGCACCGAACAACACATGAAAGGGCTACATTCACACGTAAAACCCCGTACGTACCACAAAGTGCAACCGCATTCATCTCATCAGGCAGGTCCAATTGTCTTATCACATCCCACCATTCAGACTCGGCTTCTGTCCGCAATTCCCTCCCACCTCCACTGTACTTCCTCCAAGCCAGCCAGTTGTGGGCCAAAGCCCTCCCACCTCCCAAAGCTGAAGACCCTGCTGCACAACTGTCGTCACCTTGCCTCTCAAAATCCTCGCGCTGTCTAAGACCACTGACCGCATACGTACCATCACAACACTTCTCTCCCTGCGGTACCGCAGTAGCCGCCACCGTGGCTTCCTCCAGTCTTTTCGACCAAGTCATCACGAGCCTGTCGCACGGCAATCTGACTGCGCTCTTTTCCAAGTCCCAACTCAACGCCGCACTCGCTCAGGCCAGCGATCAGCTCTTCACGCCCGGTTCCGGAGAAGCGACCTGGCAAGACCGGGCCTACGACATCTTCGCCAACCGCACCACTTTTGAGAACACATCCGTCGCGCTCGCAGCCGCGACCTTCATCTTCCTCATCATGACCTGGACATCAAGGTTGAGCAATCTCGGCCGCTTCTCTCCCTTTACGCGCAATCCGCCGCAGGGCAGCACAATCGTGAGTGACGCGGACTTCAGCTACATTACGACCGAGGATCTGAAGCGTCATGAACAACAGGGAGGCAATGCCGCCGACGACCTAGGTCCCGCCCGGGACACGGACATGCTGAGTCTGAGGAACAAAGGCCAGAGCTACCCCGTGCACTTCCCCGCGTACAGTATCGCGAAAGGCGAACTGACCGTCGGGCAAGTGCGCGATCAGGCTGGCAGAAAAATTGGAGTGGATGGCAGGAGGGTGAAGCTGATATTTCAAGGCAAGAACTTGAAGGAGGATGGACGGACGTGCAAGCAAGAGGGTCTCAAACACGAGTCGCAAATCCTGTTGACGATCGGCGACATCTCAGCATCTGGGACCGACGACGAGGATGACAGCGCTGACGGCGTAGACGACGGAGCAGACCCGGACTCTGCCAAGCGCCGTAGGAATCGCAACAAGAACAAGAAGCGTCGCAACAAGCCAAAAACCTCCGGTACCAGCACGCCGGATGCTTCCAATCTCGGAGTACCTCTTCCGCCACCACAGAGCTCGCGTGCACCTTCGCCCAAGCCGCCTCAAACGGCGCTGGAGAAGATCGCATCTCTACGCGAAACCTTGCAAAAGTACGCCAAAGAAGTCGAAGTGTTCGAACACACTCCCCCGACCGAGCCTTCCAAGCGTGATTTCGAAAGCAAACGACTGAGCGAGACGATCCTCACACAAGTCTTGCTCAAATTGGATGCGGTTGAGACCGACGGTGACCAGGACGCAAGGGCGAAGAGGAAGGAGTTGGTCAAGGAAACTCAAGAGGTGCTAAAGAACCTGGACGAAGCTGCTGTTCGCCATGCTTCTTGATTATTGTTTTGAAAGAAGTTTATTCAGCAATTCACCCGTGAATTCAGGCTACTCGCGGGATCAAGAGTCCTGTGGCTGACTTTTGCATTGGGAAACGGGCTTTTTGCTAAGATAATGACATTGTGGCTTATAGCGAAGGCGTTTGCAAGATGTCATTTTCGAGATTTTTGTACATGAAATTGAGATGTTCATTTCTGAGCCGAGGACGATGCCCAACTAACAGAGCCCAGTGAAGCATTGCCACTATATCGAATCTTGTCACTGTGAATGTCACACCGATCCTGGCTATCGACACATTGCTACATTGCATCCTGGAAGACCGCATGTCGCCGATGTCGTTCTCAGTGAATTAAGGTTTATGTGTTGTGAAACATTGTGGGGCAGCAGCTGAGAGCCTCTGCCCACACCGCGATGCAGCCGAGCCAACCATCAACCGCAGGTAGGCTGCAGGCTACCATACCATTCATTGATCGACTTCGTTGTGCACATCTACACACCAAGAATGGACTTCTTCATTCCAGAAGATGCCTCAAAATGAAGGCTCTTACGAACTGGCAACGCGTTCAGACTCGGTCACGGAGGCAACACAGTCGGTAATCATGGAAGGCGAAGGCGAACGCGAAGTCGATGGCAATCTGCAACAGAACAGCGAACACGACGAGCGATTACATCGACGCACCTTGCGTAAACTTGACTTTATTTTGTTGCCCTTTCTCAGCACTCTATTTCTGCTCAACAGCATCGACAAGAGCAATGTCGGCAACGCGGAGACTGCTGGTAAGCAAGACCGCTACATCCCATCCATCAAACACGCTGACCGTCATTCCCAGGCTTCACGCGCGACGCCGGTCTCTCACCAAGCGATCTCAACACCGCACTCGCCTTTTTCTTCGCCTTCTTCGTCGCTCTGCAACCGGTGGGAGCGGCGTTGGGTCGCAAGTATGGCATGGCGCGCTGGGTGCCCGCGTGCATGAGTCTCTGGGGCCTGAGCACGATTCTGCACATCTGGGTGCGCAAGCGATGGCAACTGATCGTTCTGCGCATTACGATCGCTATGCTGGAAGCGGGCTTTTACCCGACGACTGTGAGCTATTTGAGTTTGTTCTATACTCGATATGAATTCGCTGTGAGACTCGGATTCTTCTATGGGCAGTCGGCTGTGGCTGGCATGGTGGGCGGTGTCCTGAGTTGGGCAGTCTTCCAGCAATTTCCCAAGCAGAACGGCGATGATGGTGTGGATTCTCCAGTTGTCGCTGACGGTGATTGGAGGAGTTGGGAAGTGCTGTTCCTTATCGAGGGATGTATGACGATGGTTGTTGCTCTGGTCGGCTTTTTCTGGCTGCCGCACAGCGCCGACTCGGCTTGGTTTTTCACGAAGCAAGAGAGAGCGTGGGCAGAGCGGCGTATTCGACTTGATCGAGACGAAGCCGCGCACTCTTCACCTCAGAATGAGGGGTTTTGAGACTGACCACGACCAAGCGATAAGTACCTCATCACAACCACGAGATTCGATCGAGGCGGAAGAGGGGGCGTTTGATGACCAAGCTCGCCTGTTAGGCGACAGAGACAATCCACCCGCCAGAACCCGCAAGATGTCCACGGTCTCGACAACGAGCCTGACAGCAGATTCCGGTCTCAGCAAACATGACATGATCTCAGCCGTGGCGCAATACAAAATTTGGCACCTCCTAGTCTGCAACATCCTGTCCGCCATTCCAGCTACTGCTTTTGGAGTCTTTCTCCCAATGGTCATGAAACAGCTCTCACCTCGTCTGCATCTTTCTCCTGCAGCATCGAATCTGCTTTCAGCTCCACCATTCGCCTGTGGCGCCATTGTCATGTTCCTGTTCACCCGCTGGTCGGATCGCAGTCACAGACGCCTCGTGCCGATTCTCTGGGGTCTTGCTCTGCTTCTTATTGGCTTGACGCTGACGGTTTTGACCCCCACGGAAAGCTACGTGCTTCGTTACATGAGCTTGTGCGTTTTGCTCTCTGGCTCATTCGTTGCTTCTCCATTGACAGTGGCATGGCTGACCAACAATACGCCTGAGCCGGGAAAGCGTGCGATGTTGCTGGGAATCAACGGATGGGGGAATTTGGCAGGTGTCTTTAGTGCCCTGCTTTTCACGCCCGAAGACGAGAAAGAGGGATACGTCAGACCTTTCTTTGTAACGCTGGTCTGTGCTGGTCTGGCTTTCGCTGGCTTTGCGCTGTTCATGAAGATGCTCATCCGTGAGAATCGTCAGAGGGATGGCATCGTTGCAAGCTGGAGCGAGGAGGAGCGACAAAAAGAGGAGCTCATGGGCGACGTCGACATACCCAACGACGCACGGCCGAGAAGTCTCATATGGAGGAGACTGACCGAGAGTGGTTTCTTTGCCAGAATAGGCATTCGCGAAACGAGACGAGGCGATGAGAAGATTACATTTAGATACAGCCTCTGAAGAATGCAATGCTTTGTGCGATGTTCGTGAACTTTGTGGGCTTGATAGGTACATCTATCCCTCTTACAATTCCTTTAAACAGCAATTTCTCTGTCAACTGAAAAAAAAATTGTTTCATTCTTTTCTACCGGTGCTTTGCTATCAGTTCTAACAGGATGCCTCACTTCCATCGCCACAAACGGACTAGCTTCAAACCTTATTCGTATCACATACATCGACTTTGGATCTCACACCATGCCTCAGGACTGCAACACCTCTCGATGTTATTCATTGCTGTGGATCATTGTTGGAGAATGAAGACCACCATATAAAATTGCACTGACACGCGCCTGTGATTGGAAAAGTCCAAGGCAGCGCTAAAAGCTTGCCACTCGCCACAGCAGTGAACGACAATAAGAACCCAACAACAGCAATCAACTACAACCAACGCAATGGCCGCCGAGCCAATCCTCGCATCCTCACTCTGGACAGCTGAGCAACCATCAACCCACCCAGATCGCCCACACAAGCGTCGAAGGCTCGCAACAGGCTGTCAAGCAATCGACACCTCTCTCGGTGGCGGCTTCGACTACGGATCCATATCGTGCATCAGCGCAGACAGCGAAAGCGGCGGCAAAGAGCTCTCGTACTCCCTGATGGCGTCGCATTTACTCATTTCCGATCGGGCGGAAGCCACGGTCGTTGATACGACGAATTCATTCGATGTGCGCAGACTTCACACGCGGCTTGTTGCGGTCTTGCAAGGGAAAGGACGTGATGGTGACGAAGGAGCAGGCTGTCCTTGTGCTTGAACGGGTGAGGATTATGAAAGCTTTTGATCTGGTCGGTGTTTCTGAGTGTATCACTGAGTTGAGGGAGGCTCTTGATACTCGGTCACACGAGCACTTGAGCGAAACATCTAAATCAACGGGGGACAACATACCAGTACCCCGTGGCACAGTAGAGGACAGCGAGGATGAGGAAGAAGAAATGCTGGACAATCTAGCAACGCCCAAACTTCCAACACCGCCTCCGCCAGACATGGAAGACAACAGTCCTCGAAATGTGTTGGTCATCGACAACATCTCGCACGTCACCTCACCAATGCTCAAAACCGATCAAATCCAAGGTCAAGCACTTCTGACTACGTTTATGCGCTCGCTGGGTCATCTAACGCGAGCTCATAACATTTGCTCAATCATACACAACACAACCATCACTGACCCGCCATACCGCTCCTCAACAGAGCCAACGCCTAGCATCTTCTCGTCTTGCTCTCTACGACCGGCACTGGGGAAGACCTTCGCATATCTGCTCGATCTCCACCTCCTACTACACAGGGTGCCACTCACAGCCGCGGACGCAAAAGTTGTGTACGCCTCACATAGTGCCGTTCCAAAACCGAGCCAGATGCTCGCGTGCGTGCTGGAAATCATGCAGGACAGGTACAGCGATCGAGTGGGACGCTGGTCCGCCTTTCGGCCAGACGCAGAAGGAGGCCTCGCGGCGGTAGGAGGATCGTAAAAACAACTGTCCGCAAAGGGGTGCAGCTCATGTTCTCTAGCGGGTTGGTATCTGTACATGTGCTTTCCGTTCCGCTTCAAAACCCTGCCCACCCAATATCACTGTCTCATGATGATTCCACCGTTCTCGCTCCTCTCCACCCTATCTCCTCTCGTCCTTCCTCGGCGCGTTGTTGTGCTCGACTTTGGGGATGAACTTGGCGGGGAAGATGTTGACCTCCTCGTCGGTGCGGTCGAGCAGGCCCAGCGTCCGGAGCTGGCCTGCCGTCGGCGCGTTCTCGTCTCTGGGCGTTTCGGCTTCCTTGCGGCGGTATGCGGCTTGCAGGGCTGTGATTTTGGCGGCCTGGGAGGGAGAGACAGGTGTGAGCGAACGCTTCCTCTTGTCCCACTCCTCGTCTGCATTGCGTATTCAAACTGGGGTCAAGCGTACCTCCTTCCTGTGGTGCAGGCACTCGTAGTAGTCCTCTAGCACGGGACCGCACTTCTTCTTGCCGGAGTCGTCCTCAGCATTGGTGTTGACGACATAGCAGGCGAGGACGTCCTGCCAGAAGGGAAAGCATCGTGAGGGACCTATCGCGAGCCCGTCGTGGTCAGCATACTCGCTCTCTTCGCCAATGCCGATCTACCACTTCCTGGTAGCCTTCTCCCACCGCCTCTGGGCGCGTTTTGCTGGGGCATCTACATACCACCGGTCAGACCGAATCCTGAAGACATCTTGTATGTGTGTATGGGAGTTCAAGCAAGCAAGCACAACAGCCAATGGCGCATCCGTGAGCCCGCCTGTCTGCGGTATGCTCTCGAAGTCGGTCCTGGCGCATTGGCCGCCTCTCGGCTTGGCGGGCCGCGCTAACTTAGGTAAGCGGATATGCGTAGCTTCTGCTGCTGCCATTGGCTTTGATGGATAAATATGAACATAACAACATCGAAGACACATTCTCATGGCCACAACTTGTGTGGATGTTGTGAGATGTTACTCCGGCGATCAAATACATCAATGTTGATACTGTGAAGCCACTAATTCATCGTCTCACAAACGACCATTGACCTTGCATAAGCCATCATCGTAAACATGCAAATCTATCATCATCACATCACAAGCCTTCACGAACAATCACGCAGCGCTGAAAGGCGCCTTCTCAGCCTCCTTCAGACACTCATCAATCATCCTCCACATTCTCGCCTGATCCACACCCCTAGGAATCCTCACACCTTTCCCTCCCTCAGCAACCTTCGTAGCCACCGTCCGTCCACACTGACTGCCCCCTTCCCTCTCCTCGTGTGAAGACCCATGTGCGCCATCTGTCACAACCTCGATATCGAATCTCTCGCCTCCATCGTCCTGGAAGATGGCAGGCACGAAAGCCGCAGCAACAGCCAACGGGTCGTGTAAAGGCGGGCCGTCCACCAGGCCAAAGACGTCTGCGTAGGTCTGCGCAAAGAATGTGAGGATTTCTACGAACAGCTTGCGAACTTTCGAGGGCCCTCCTTCGTTTCTGCCCATTTGATGGCCGTGCAGGAGGTCCTGCTGCACCGTAGAACTGGCCAGCAGTTGATGCGTCAAATCCAGCGGGCAGATGGTAGTTTTGGCCGCGAGGACGGTGTTGTTGAAGATAGATCTCGCGCTCTCCGGGTCGATGTACACGTTGAATTCGGCGAAAGGCGTCCAGTTGCCAAAGCGTCCGTCCGAGTTGCCCTGCCCTTTCAGCACGCCCATGGGAGCGTCCGTGAAGCCGTCTCCGATTGCTCCGCCCATGTGCGTCAGGCCGCCGACGTGAGCGGCCATCTCGGGGTGCACGGCGAACATCAGAGCGGCGTTGGTGAGAGCTCCAGTGCAGACTACCCAGGGTGTGCCGGCGTCTTCGTTCTTGAGCGCTTTGAACATGGCCTCCACGGCTGAGTCATCAGTCCTGGGCTTGGTGTCTGGGTCGGGCAAACATGTCGTGCCGTCGAGACCGCTCTCGCCGTGGATGTCTGGAGCTAGTGCTATGGGACGGCAGAACGGTTGGCTTGCTCCGGAGTAGACGGGGACATCTTCGCGGCCGATGGCTTTCAAGATGGCGAGGGTGTTGATGGTTGTGTGCGAGAGTGGTGCGTTGCCGTAGATTGTGCTGATACCGAGAAGTTTGACGTCTGGGTGGAGAGCTGATAGGAGGATTGCAAAGGCGTCATCGTGACCGGTATCGCAGTCGAGCCAGATAGGAACAGGTTTCGACATGTTGAAGAGTGATCAGGGTTGTTGAAGTTCGGTAAAGTTCAAAGATGGCGTGGCGATCCGCACTTGTGAAATGGATCAAGAGTCAACGGCGAATGCTTATGATGGAAAAAAGTTCTCCGAGTTGCAGATACTTGGAGAGTGAGGAATGTAACACGAATGGAGCAATTGGTTGCGTATCTTATATCGTACTGTAAACGTGTTTGCTAGAGGCTCCGTTTCGCCCGAATGGTCCCACACTCCAACTTCGAAGTCAAATGTGGACCCGTTCGGCTGTGGAGGTGGCAACAATCCATCTTTTGATGTTGTTATCTCACCAAAGAGCACATCTAACAAAGTGAAGGGACTGCTTGTGTGATTCAAATGACCGTCAATTGAACCTTAGCTTCACGGCGAGCAAGCTCACGAAAGCCATCAATGGAAAACGTTTCTTGTAGACATTATCATCAACCCTCATGACAAAACATATGTACAATCGCACGCGCATTCATAAGGTAGCATCAAAAAAGCAGCAAAAACCAAACAACAAGCCGTGAAATCTAATTGATCAAGCCTTCCAATCCCTCCATCCCTCCACGAGCCCATCACCGCCCTTGCTGACAACACTCCACACCGGCTCATAACGCCAAACCTCATCTAGAGCCGGCACAACACCACGCTCATTGACATCGCTCCACATACATCCCACCTTTCCGGATTTGCCCTTTGCCTCACCGTCTGCCCATGTGACGTTCACCTGGAATTCTTTGTCCCAGGAGCGGCTGAAGAGGCGAAGTTCTGTGGTTCCTTTGCCACTGCCGTCGTCGCGGCGGGCCGGCTTTTTGGAGTTGTTCTGGACAATGTCCGTGGTATTTGTAATGTGCAGGGAGGAGACGGGGCTGTCAAACAGGAGGCGGCAGTTCTTGGTCTCTTTTCCGCTGAAGGTGAGGAGAGCAGTTTTCCCCGATGTCGTAACGTTGTAGTCTACCCAGCCCTTGTAGTAATCCTTAGCGTGGCTTTGGGAAGAGACTGTGTCCTTCGTATTGGCAAGAACGTTTGGGACAAGACCTTCCCAGCGGCAGGTTTGCAAGCCGGCTCTGCGTGGATCATCTGAGCCGCTGCAGTCTAAGGCCTGGCCAGCGACACTTGGGAGCTCGTCGACAATGGTTTGCACGAAGCCTTCGGCGCCTGTCAATTGGACAGTGTTGTTGCCATTATCCAAGTCGACAGTCTGCAGGAAGTAGTGCTTCAGCCTGGCGTCTCGTGAGAATGGGAAGGCTAGGAGGTTGTAGATAAGGCACCCAACGAAAATGAAGAAGAAAAACGTTGGGATGTGGAACGTGAGACGGTGCAAGAACGGCGCCAGCGGAAGCAAGATGAGCACAGAGAGTGCAGCCATCATCAGGTAGATGGGCAAGACTGCATTGCCGTCCGCAGGGGTCTGGTGCAAGGCCGAGGTGACAAACAGCGCGATCTGACCAACAAGGATGATGTTGATAGGCGCAAGAATGAGAAACTGCAAGATCCAAGTCCACTGAGGCAAAGCGCCAGACCAAGCTTGCTCAAAACCAAAAGCTTCAGCAAGGAAAGGATCTTCGCTCTCGTCGAGAGGGCCGTTCACATCCTGATTTCTTCTACCGCCGAAGCGGGCGAAAGTGTTCTGAGCCCGTCTTTCGCCCCCACGCAGCAGGCCGGTGCGCTCTGTAGCCTCCTCATCGTCACCTTCGCTGGTCCTTGGCGGCTCTTCGTTCTCGTCCAGCAGTCTACGAGAAGAGACACTACCAGGTCTCGTAGAGCGTGGTGAAGCAGCGGTTGCGACATGCTCCACATATCTCGACTTCTTCGGCAGAGCCAGCAGCTCAAGATAGCTTATCACCAGCGCCGCGAACACGCTTGCATTGTAGATTACCATGAAGTAACCACTGCCCAGCTTCAGATTATTCTCTCCGATCGTCACAAATACCAGAATAATCCAACTAATGATGTACATCCAGAGGAGAGTGTACATTCTGCTAAGAGCAGTTGGGCGAACTTTGTCTGCCATCGTGGACAAGAACCAGGCGATCGAGAACCACGCTGCCATCATCATAGACCACACAGCATACTCGGAGCTGTAGAGAATGTAGGGGTTGATCTTCGTCATGAGGAACGCAAGAGCGACAACACATGCCGTCGCCACGACGAAAACGATAGGGAAGCGGAAGTAGCCTCGTAGTCCGTTGAAGTAGACTGGCTCATCATCGTCAGAGCTGTGCAGGTACTGCTTTCGCGTGAAAGGGTACCACTTGTCGAGCTGAACCAGAATCGCTTCGAGAATGATCAAGAGCACCGGCGCTGCAACAAGTAGAGTAACAGAGAGGGCGAATAGGTCATGTAGCTTGAGCACCGCAAACGCCCGGCCTAAAACATCGAACCAGACGCCATTGCTTGCTCTGTCAGAGTTGGCCCTGTGAATGCCGTCATCACTCGAGCCAGAAAACTCATCTCCAGAATGCGAAGTCATAGCTTTGGTGGTATCAAGAGCAGCAGAAAGCATATGCCACACGGAGTCGGGGCTGGTGTCCCTAGCGTCGTCCTGGTTGGTATGGTACCTCGCTCTCGGTGCCATGAATGCCACATCCAAGCCTCTTAAGCCAAGCTCTTCCTCGAAAACAGAGTAATCAGTACCGCTTCTCACGAAGCCGCGTTTGAAGCCGTCACCACTGATTACGGTGCCGAAAGGATATCGGCTTCGAGAATAGAACCTTGTGACCTCAGCATCGGTGCTTCTGAACAGCATAGCCCTGCCTCCAGCTCCGGCTCCCTCCAAGTTCAAGAAAACTCGTGGAAACTTCGAGGTAACGTGCTTGGTGTACACCTGCGCTCCATACAGACCGTCTTCCTCGCCATTGTTCAACAGAGCAATGACACCTCTCTTTGGCTTATTACCCGGCGAAGTGTAGTGGGAGATCAACTGGAGCACAGTCGCAACTCCCACACCGTCATCGGTAGCACCATAGCCCGTCGAGACACTGTCGTAGTGCGCGTTGACCAGCACACCGCCAGCACCGTCGTACGGCCTCTTGGTATCATCCCACCAAGCGCCCGCCTCATCTTGTTCTCCACGAATGTACACCACAATGTTCTCGTCTTCCGTATACCTCACCGTAGGTGAGCTAGCCAACCATTTGTTCGCATACGTCACATTGTCACTGCCACCATTCCAGACCACCGCGTCTTGCGAGCCGAGATCCAGGCCATTCTCGCGCAGGATATCTTCTACGCGTTCCACGAGCCATTTCCTTATCTCGCCGTTCCGCCGGCTGTTGTACGGATGGAAACCGTCGGTGAGATGCTCCAAGTCGAGCCAAGCGGTGGTGAGGTTCACGCCATCGGCCGGTACGGGATTGGTAGGCGCGGGAGGTACGACGTGGTGAATCCAGAGCAGAGAAGCGAAGAGGGCGGCATAAACGGCGAATGATAACAAGGTGACTTGGGTGGGCACGAAGGCGATGGGGTTCCAAGACGATTTGTGCGGCATACTGGGCGAGCGACACACGTCAAAGACGAAGGAGGAGGAGACGGATTCAATTTGCGAGCATTTTCTAGTGAATCGGTGTAGCAAGTGTATTGAAACGCTGGACGCGGGTGTCGGTTTCGAATGTTGTGCTCAGACACAGGCAGGCAGACCGCAAGGATTCAAGCTTGGGCAAGCTTCGAGGTCATCCGACCCGCATCCTCTGTGCATGATGCAATAGCGCCGATATATGGCAGGACAAATAAACTCAACTTCCCGATAATTGATAAGAGTACGACCTTATGAGAAATGCATTTTCTTCAGGAAATTCAACCGTGGGCCGTGGGAATAGAACAGTACCAAAAATCATCTTTCGGTCACTTCTCAATATGCTAATGTGACCAGCTACAATCAAGTGTAGCTATACCAAAGAGATGGGTATAGGAAAAGCTTTCATGGGCAAGATCATAATCGATTTGACTTGTTTCTCCTGAACAGATAAAGGCGAGCTAAGAATGTCGATAATCATGCCATGCTGGCGCATCACAATCTACTGCTGTAACGTTGTCACGACCGGGATTCCATCACTCCCCTTCTACCAATGCTACCGCCACAGTGATGAGACTGCTCAATAACCACCAGACTTGCAAGCCCTCTCCAGAGTCAAGAAAGCGAAGTGACTTCCAACCACAGGTCTCGCGAAGAAGTTCGGGCCAGGGAATCCTCCATCTCCTTCAGTCTTGTACAAGTCTGTGAATGGGCGGTCTGAAGCGGTCTCGTTCAACCATGTAGCGACGCGCTCGAGGATTTCCCTGCGAGTCTTCGGCGATGCGACGGCGGCGGCTTGGAATTCCCAGTCCGACTTCGTGTACAAGTGGCGAGAGTCTAGAGGAAGCTGTCCGAGGGTCAGCGCGTGTAACGCAGTATGTAGGTAGGGTTGATGGACAACACTGTCCAAGATACTTACACCGTATTTCTGCATGGCTGTCATGTACCATTCTGA
This sequence comes from Cladosporium sp. IMV 00045, assembly GCA_001931905.2. Lineage (NCBI taxonomy): Eukaryota > Fungi > Ascomycota > Dothideomycetes > Cladosporiales > Cladosporiaceae > Cladosporium > Cladosporium sp. IMV 00045. Next base: position 28,716 of record MSJI02000685.1, on the reverse strand, counting down.
CTGAGTCTGGTAAATGTGATCGGGGATGAAATCTTTGCCCGACTTCTTGCTGGGATGGTCGACGATCGGGGCTTGTCCTCCAGGCAAATGCACTTCAGGCGAGGCTGTGCTGTTGTCTGTAAAAGTCGGGTGGAAGCAGAGGATGGCATCCGCATAGAGCGAATAGAGGGTAGTCCAACTTCCATACCAGTCGTACGCGAGCTTTGCACGGCCACCGTCACGGCTCATGCCATACTCTTCCCATTTCTTGATGTAGACTGTGGAAACATTGCGGTAATACTCGACGTCTTTGCTTTCATCCATGACAGCGGCAAGCTCCGACATAGCTTTGATGCCAACAATGCCCTTCAGAGCGAGATTGGTCTGCAAGGCGAGCCAACCGGCGAAGTCATCGGTAGACAGTTGATTCTGAGGTCTCAGACTGTAGTCAACGAGGTAGGACGTCCATTGCTTCCACAACGGGTATGACCGGCTGAGCCAGTTCCTAGCTTGCTTCTTCGCATTGGTGCCTCCCCATCGATCGTCCAGACCAACGATGCCATCACGCTTCTCAAGCCTAGCAGGCATGGAAAATGCGGAGACACCTGCGGAAAGAGGGCCAAAAGGTTTCTCCAGACCTTCCGTCGACCAAATGCTTTGAGCATCCTTCTCGTCCGCATAGTTCAGGCTGTTGACGAGTGCGAGACCCATGATGAGCATGTCTCCACACTCTTCAACAGGCATGTATTCGTCTCGGCCGTCTGCATGGCCAGTCAAATTGGGGAAGTGGGTGCCAAGGTCATGCATGCTGTAATCGTTCGGGTATTGTCCACTGAGCATGTGCTCAATCAAAGGCTCGAGGAGGTAAGCGAGCCAGCGAGGGTTCGTGTACAAGAAAAATGGGAAAGCAGGAAAGATGACATCTACCGTTTGGGAGTTGCCATTGCTGCTGATTTCTTTCAGGAACAGAAGAGGGTTCTCAGGTGTGCCGGAGAAGGACGTTGCACCCATAACTTGGCGAGCACTGAGAGCAACGATATCTTTGTAGTTATCGCTTCCACTGAGGTAAGCATCGTTTGCCAATTGCGTGCTGTAGTTGGCGGCGAGCTTAGCAGCATGCTTATAATCCTCGTAGTGAAATGTGATAAGTGCCATGTCTGTCGCAAAGTAACTTTGCCACAGCGGACGCATGTACGTCAAGCCACGTGCCGATGCGAACTGGGTCACAGGATCTTGAATGTGCGTGATAGTGAAGAGTACGCTGTCCTCTTTCACAGATGGTCCCTCGGAATCGTCCTGTTTGCTGCTGAGATTGAAGCTTTTGCTGAACGCGAAAACCGGTTCCTCATCCATGATAGTGCGGAATCCCTGATCCATAGAGTTATTCAGCTGGCTGTTCTTGCCGAACCGCTGGCGAAGGGGACCTGAAACACCACACTCGTGTGTGATATCCGAGGGTCCAGTGAAGTACAACGTGCCCCATTCTGCGCGATCTGCCCACTCTGTGAAGAGCTGTTCTGTCTTCCTCTTGACCTTCCACGTCTTCAAGTGTTGTGCATCCTCGTACTTTGTCTCTTCAAACGACCAGACTATTTCCGAGCCGCGATTACCGCTGACCCATTGACCATTCACGTCCAAGTAAATGTTGACATTGAAGTCACCTTTGGCATAGACTTTGATGTATGAAGCAGGGATCGATTGGCGTAGGGTAGAGGTCGGCGTGATAGGTGAAAGGAAGCTGAGCGTGAGCTCGACCGGTGCGTCGTTTCGTGATTTTGGAGAAGGGATGGTGTATGTCAGGTTGGTGGTGGAAGCATCATATTTGGCTCCTACGTAATGCGGAAAACTGAGGTTGTAGTGGGTACTCTCACTGTCTAAAGAGTCGTAGGCCCTGCCCAATAGAGGATAGACAGTGGTCGACTCAGGAACGGATGCGAGGATGGAAAAGCCCATCTCCTCGCCAGTGTAGAACATAGGCCATTTGGACCACGGATCGTCTCTGGCGTTGCCCAGCCATGTCGACAAATACGGATTGCGTACAATGAGCGGGAGCACAGGTGGAGTGAGAACAGACGCATAGGATGAGCAGAGCAGAGATGCTGTCACTACGGCGGCGCCGAGTGAGAATGGCATGGCGGCCGTGGCTAGAAAGATAGTGGTGTCTTAAGGTTTCACGAGGGATGGAGGAGCGAAGGGCGAGACAAAGCGGCGCCAGGCGGTCTTCAATAGCGAGCTCATAGGCCGGGAAGTAAGTGGAGGGAAGGAGGGAGGTAGGAGAGTGGTGGGCGTAGCGAAGGAGGTCTGGTGACGACGAGGTCTGACCTGACTGGCAGCGCTAGGCCAGCGAGCTGGACCAGTAGATGGCAAGAGGGCGGAGGATGGCATCACGAGGGATCGGAGTGGCCTCGGGTGGGTGGCAGTTTGGTGTGCCAGGAGGCTTAGGTTTGCGACGACGCGCATGACCCGAGACGATGATGTCGTTCGCTTTGTCGTCTTTCTTCGCCTGCGCAAGCTGCAAGCTGATCGGAACGGGTTGTGCCTTGCGCTTGGGCTGCATGTGGGATATGCGGGTTAGTGCATTCTGCAGCCGGGGGCTGTTTTGACCTCACTTCATGGCTCAGCTTCAGTGTATAATCCATATATCAAAAGATCTTTACTAAAAAATCTCAAATTGCTGTAAAGGTGCATTGGAGTCGCACACAAATGTCCCAGCAAGTCATTGTCAGACTGCAGTCCTGCCACAACGGCTTTGTCTTCCGTCAGAGACGCTGAGACAGCAGCAAACATCTACATGTCCACAGCAATTTTTCCATGCCTTTGTCGCTCAATATCGAGTCATGGTGCTACCATCAGCTCTACGGAGAAGACTTGAGAATTACATCGATGTAAGGTTTCGCGATGCAGCTCCCTTCAAGATCTCGCAAAACCATGTGCTAATACCCTCGTTGCTCTTGGCAGTGATATGCTTACGTTAATGAAAGAGAGACTTCCTCATTCGACCCTCGGTCTCTCGTGATTCCAATCACGCGAGATGCTCATATCTGCGATGCTCTCCACAAGTTTGTCTGTCCTTTGCCGTTGAGATACTGCGTTGAATCATCACGGATCTCACGTCTATCTCTTGCGCCATACGCTAGTACCAGTGATCCCCTTCACAGGTCTGAATCTATATCACCACTGAGATGCCTCTGACTATCACATTTTATCTCGCGCGTTCGCTCAGTATTTCATGGTGGTATCATTGCTCTCATTATCAAGTTAATGCCGTCTTGCCATTGAGAGCTTACAATTCACATCCAGGCATCTCGCGTTTATCTCCTGCACCATGTGCTCGTACCATCGTTCTCCTTCCCAAGTCTACGTCAGTGCCACCACTGAGATACGAATGCTCATTGCATGGGATCTCGAGTGTACGTTCAGTGCTTTACGGTAGTATCATCGCTTTCATTTTCAAGTCAATACAGGCTTTGCCATCGAGAGCTTACATCTCAAATCCAGGGATGTCATATATAGCTTTGGTACCATGTAATAATACTATCGCTTCTATGCTTAAGTATATATAGGCTGACCATTGAGAAATGATTGCGCATTCCGTTGGATCTCAGAGGTACGCACAGCACTTTACGGTGGTATCATCGCTTTCATTCACAAGTCAATACAGGCTTTGCCACTGAGAGCTTACATTTTACATCCAGGGATCCCAAGTATTGCTCTCGCACCATGTGGTAGTACCGTCAATATCATATTCAAGTTTTCCCTACCTGACCACTGAGATAGCATGAATGAAGAAGCTCCCAGATTCACTGCTCATCTCCTCATCCAGATTGCTGCCTAATATTCACATGACGAACAATAGCATGGAGCTTGGGCCACACGCACGTGAAAGCAATCAAACAACACCCCGCCACCAGCTTTTCTGCAGCCCACAACATTTCCAAAATTTCTCTTCCACTTGAGCACCTATCCTCACCACCATCACCACCACCACTACCACTACCACCACGACCATCATCATCATCATCATCATCATCATCATCATCATCATCATCACCACCACCATCACAATGGACGCCTTCGCCTCCGCCCTCGCCGCCGCCCTCGCCTACCTCTCCCACCTCCTCCTCGCCATGCAGCAAACTGCATCGGCTGCTCGTCTGCTGCTCCAGCAGGCCATCGCCGCCGTCTCTCTGGAGACCAAGGTTTTGCTTGTTTTCTGCCTCTTCGTCGCCGCCGTCCTCGCCGTCTCCTGGTCCCTGAGCGTCCACTTCGTGGAAGAGAACTCCCTCTTCCCATGCGAAGTGGAAGATCAGGACGTGATCACGCCGGAAGAAGCCGTCTTTCTGGCTGTCGTGCGCGTGATCATCACTGCCGCTCAGGCCTTCCTCGACGTAGCGGACTACTTCGAGGGCGACTACTCCCTGTTCCCGTGCGAGGTGGAAGACCCACCCGCGCCACCGAAGGAGGAACCAGGCATAGTCGTGCCCGAAGCCCTCGTCACCGACCTCCTCAGCAACAGCCAAGTCCTCCAAGCTGAGGTTGCGAGACTGACAGAGCACGTCAGCGTCCTGGACGGAAGGAATGAACTTCTTACGCACACTGCCTCCGACAACGCGCTTCTTCTGGAACAACAGTGGGACGAAACTGCAGCTGTAAAGCAGAATCTCGAACAGCATATCAGGCACTTCACCACCAAGAGAGCAGCCCTGCAACAGCAGATCCAGGATAAGGACAGGCAAACAATTCTCGACAAGCAAAAATCGGATGAACAGCTGAGCAAAAAATCCCACCAAAACCGGCAACTGAGGATCGATTTGAACAAAGAGAAAGAGGATCACACTCAGCTGCAAAAGGAGATCGAAATCGTCGAAACCGCGTACAAAGACTACTGTCGCCAGCTCGAGGGAAAATGGCCTGTTGGATACGTCGAGCGAAGATTCGACTATTATGAAGCGCAGCTTACCAGTGGAACCAAAGTCGGATGGATCACTGAGCTATTTCGCACGTCATTCAAGCTCCAGGGTGATCTTTACAAGCTAGGGAAGGCTTACCAAAACGAGAAAGAGACGGTCGAGTCTCAAGTCAAAACACATCAGGAAGAGGAGAAAAAGCATGAATGGCTCAAGAAAGCTCACAGCGAGCTCAACATCAAGCTCAATGAGCTCAAGTCTAAGCACAGCGCGGAGCTGGAAGAGGCTCAAGACGAGAGAACAATGCTCGAAGACGAAATCACAGAGCTCAACGGCCAGATTTGGTGTGAAAAAGAAGAAATCAAGAAGACCACTGATTCTCTCAAGGAAGTGGAGAGGGAAAATGAGCAGCTCAAGGCACAGCTAGAGGAGCTTCAGAAGAATGCGCAAACAGATAGCACCCTAAGTTCTGAGTGCACCAGAGAGAGCGACGAGTCTACAGATCTGGTTTCTCCTACGAACAGCAACAAGCCGGAGGAGGATGAGCAGACTGATAGCACCTCCAGCGCCGCAGAGAACCAAGAGTCAGGAGACCAGGTCTCTCCTGGGGATAGCACCACACTGCAGCAAGATGCGCAGACGGATAGCACCCCAAGTTCTGAGCACGGGAGCGGGACCGAAGAGACTGCAGATCAAGTCTCTCCTGACGACAACACCGAGCCAGATGAAGGCAGCGTCGAAAACCTCCAGACGACACCAGAAGAAGGTGATGGAGAGGACACAGAGTCCCTGAGAGCAGACGAGAGCGAGATGACTGAGAGCGAGATACCAGCACAGTCAGAGCCAGCACGAAAGAAGAAGCAGAAGACGGTCCGTGGCACTCGCGGTGGAGCGAAAATTCAAGAAGCCAAAGCCAAGAAAGCGGTTTGGGAAGCAGAATGGGCAAGCACAGTCCTTGCTTCGCAGACGACAGCACCTTCCGGCGAATGGCAGCAAAGCAACATCAGCAAGCATGCGCAAGCGCCAGAGGGTGCTCCCACCGGACCTCGTTTTGCTAATCAGCAAGCCGCACCAGAGAACGCAACCAGGGGCTTTGGAGGGAGAGGAAATGGAAGAGCGTGGAGAGGGAGGGGGAGGGGCAGGGGAAGGGGAAGAGGGGATCCGCAGGCCGCTTATCACCAGCGCCGCTAGATCCCTGAATCTTGAATTTGGAATAGAGGGATGATGAGAGACTGGGAGGGTATGGGAGGACGGGGAAGGGCTGGGGAGGAAGGGAAGGGTGGGGGAGGATAGGGGGATGAACCGGCCGCTCATTTTTAGCGCCGGCAGACCATCGAATACAGCAAAGAGAGTGATGGAGGTCATGAGCCAGCAAAAGCTCTACATGAATGAACAAACCAAGATCATTAGCACGTCTGGTAACGTAGCTGCAAATGAACAAACCCGTCTACATGCGCATACCTCATCCGCTCCCCAAACATGTCACTTGATGTTTGCATCGTCGATTGTGAGCTGACTGGGTACTCCGTCGTGGGATAGTTTTATATTCGAAATGGTGATATATATGTCCGCTTGTAATGCAGATCCAAGAAGTGCCCATTCCTAAACGCCTTCCAAATGGTAGTGGATGTGATAAGCCTCGTTTGCAAAAGTTTGTATGGCTCAGAGAATGATCAAGGCCTACGTCTCAGATTCCGTCTCAGCCACGCCACAGTAGGCGGGTTGACGATCTCATTGAACAAGGCTGTACCCCAAACAAGCAATGCGAAACCGGCAACTTGCAGCCATTTGAAGGTCTCCCAGCCTAGACCCAGCGAGACAAGCCAAATGAAAAGCGTGCGGCAAGTATCAATCGTGCTGCGGGCCGTAGCAGATATTTGGCGCGTTACGGAAAGGCCGAAGAAGTTGAAACCGCTGTGACAATCGATTAGTACTGGATTACCGGTTCAAATGCTTTGGTGTAACCTACCCAATGGAGATCATGATCAGAAGCGAGGTCACAGCAATCGTACGATTGGTGAACATCTGGTGGAAGCCCTCTCGCGCATCGAAGTAGCCGCCCTTGCCCTGTGGTGTGCGGCCGATAGCAGCGTGCAGAATGCCAGTGCCAACGAGCGTGACCAAAAAGCCGAAGACACCTTCCCAGCCAACAACTTGGATGGGATCCATAGAGAAGCGCTCCATGATGGACTCTTCCAGCACGAACTGGGACGCTGTGAAGATTTGAGCACCGGCGATCATGACCACGCCCAGGATAGTTTCGGCAGGCGTGTGAACTTCGAGGGTGTCGACAGCAGCGCGGACATAATTACGGATGAGGTGGTCATGAACATCGGGGTTCGGACGAGTGTCTCCTGGAAGAGTCGAAGGTGATTTCTCGAGGACTCCGGCTAAGCCAACGAGTGCGACACCAGCTACTACAATGAAAAGAGAAGCCCATTTCCAGCCGCCAAGGTGGCGATTCAAGAATATGACGGAGAATAGACCAACAAAGAGAACAAGAGCGCCGCGTGTCATTTGGTAGATGCTGGCAGCGACGAAAAGAAGGCCGGCATTCATCAGCGTCGTGCCGAGAATATCGCAGATGGCGGGCAGTGCAAGCAGAGTCACGCGCCATCCTTTGAGCGGTACGCGCTCCAGATGTGCTTCTTCCGCATCGGTGAACGGTTTAGCAGGCAGATTGGTTGCGTCAACGAGAGTCTGGGAGTTGGATAGCGGGCCGTGTGCCACATCCTCATAAAGGTCAGATGCAGCATCTTCCTCCAAGTCACTGCTGTCGCGACGCGCAACGGGTGTATATTCTGTCTCTTGTTCGCCACCAAATCTGGTGAAGCGCTTGATCAGGAATGTCGCGAAGACTACTAGCCAGCAGCCACTCTCTCCGATGAACATCTGCAGTGTTTGGAGCACGGGTTGCTCGAAGGTCTTAGGCTTTGAGGAGTCGCAGTCGGCTACACATTGCATATCCTGGCGTGTTGTCAATATCCCTGGCTTTCTGACGACTTGCAAGGTAGCATACCTGATACTTCGTGAGCAATGTGTTGCAGACTCCTGTCAACAGCATCATCGCGACCAGGAACGGAACAAAGGCTTTGGTAGACATGATGGCGGCGTGAGAAGATACAAGTAGGAAACAGAGAGCGGACGACGATCCTTTTGTAGACACGAGAGCGGACCACTCGCCCTCACGTCTCGAGTAGGAGGGGGGTAGATAGCAGTGGAGACAGTGGTGAGTCGCGATAGCACGCGAGTGAGGTGCTAAGGTCAGGTGAGGTCTGCCGCATCGGGGAGTCTATAACGCGCAGCCGAGGAGCAGCGTCATAGCTCTTAACAGGCCTTATCAGATCCCGCTAAATTCGCCTCACTTTCTTGACTTCGACTTCACGGCCAATTGTGAGATGGTCGACACTATCACGCATAGTAGATTTCAAAAAACCCAGCGCATATCCAAGCTCTTTCCCTGTGAAACTTAGGATAGTTGCATCTTGTAGGTCGATTGTTCCAGTATTGTGATACCTAATTAATTTGTCTTCCAAGATCTACCCGCATAATCTTCTCAATTCCTTCACGCCAGCAACAAATGACCATGGAGATACCCGCTTCCTTACGAGCATTGGCTACTCCTGAAATACTGGAGCTGGTATTGCTACCTCTTCTTGGTCAGCTGAAGGAACCATTGGAGAGGGAAGATCCACGTTCTCAAAAGACACGCCTCAATGCCAACGTCCTCCTGGACCTGCTATCCTTACGACGAGTCAATCGCACCTTTGACGCGGTCCTGACTTCTTCGATACATCTCAGACGTGGGATTTTCCTTGCTCCAGACTACCCTCGCGATCGAAGCTGGAGCTGCGAGTCCGCAGGTCAACTCCCTGCGGTTCTTCGATCATTCTACCGTTGTCCAGCGCTGAAATCGCCACCTCTCCTCAACCCGGTGGCGCAGACGACATTTCCGACATATCATTTCCGGTACTGGCATCTGTCTCCCGAGGCTTCTGGTAACAAGTACTGCGCGTACCTAATCATCACGCGAGACGACATACGCCGGTATCGTGCCATAGCAGCTGGCGAACAAAAGATTCTCCAGAGAATGCTTCTTTCGCAGCCTCCGGCGGTAGCATTGGAAGCAATGATATGGGATGAGCGGGATGAAACTAAGGAATACATCGGAAGAACGACTGAGTTGGCAGATCCGATCATTAGATGCGATGGAGGCTTGACTGTCGGCGAAGTGCACCGCCAGATTGGTGACATGTTTGATTGCCATGGTGATGTTCCAGCGATCAAGTTGACGACGGTCTGAGCTGTTTGACTGATCAATTCACTGGCACGTGAATCGTAGCATGACGCAATATGTGCGCCTGGACGCGCACTCACTTCACGAACGATCGGAAAGACTGCCTTCCACGTGATTGGACCCATACCGCAGCTGCTTCTCTCAGCCACTCACAAGCCAAGAGCGCACCTTCCTCATTCGAAACCATCAGAGCTTCTCGCATACAACCCCTGTGCAAATAGCTTGATCTACCTTCAATTGCGCAACTTGCACCTGCCACCCACGGATCGCGACTTCGCGCTCATGACCATCCATACAATCTTCGCCAACGATATCCAAGGTCGTCCTACTCGGCAAACCGCGACCCCGCCATGCCTCGCCTGATGACCATACCAGAGGAGCTACAGCTTCGGATCCTTAGCTTTGTACGAAATTCGAGTACCTAGGTAATATTCTTTGCGCTTTGTAGCTGACCCTTGGACAGGTGACATCCAATCGCGACAAAAACAGCATCTGCAAGGTCTGCAAGAGTTTGTGTCGGATCTGTACGCCACTTTTGTACAAAAACTGCACAATTGCTCCTTATCGCTTGCACAGTGGTTTCAGCTCCACGCTTGTCAACAACCATCGAGGCATCCCGCATATCCGCACTCTTCGCATAGTCCCTGAAGGAGACGGTTTCTACGTTGCAAACCTTGGTGAAGGAGCATTGGAGGTTCTCATTGACCTCGTTGAGGCCATTCCAAGAGACCGCTTGACTCGCTTCGAGTGAGTGAAGGCAACCAACTTTTCCTTGAACCGATCCCATCTGACCCGCTTATAGACTGCCAACTCTCGACACGCTCACCGGGGAGCTCCATCGTACTCTTCGCCTTCGCCAACACAATTTGACCAACTATCTCCATCATGCGATATACAATATACACGCAGTACCGAGCAACGTTGAGCTTTCGCGTGTAACATGCTTGCAGCTCTACCTGGGCTTACCGAATGACTTGGCACGCGCAGCGCGGCTGATCGAGGCTGTCCCTGACATGAGGACGCTCGAGTTGCATTTCACCCCTGACTTCGGAGCCTTGCGTATAAACGACCAGAGGCGACTGATGGGAACTCTTTTTCGCCAAGTTCAAGGCGCTAAGAAATGTCAGAAGCTCGAGTCTTTGCGCGTCATGTGCGAAGGGGGTTTTGTCGACGTCTGCCCGCTTGCGACTTTGATCATGTTCGATCATCTCAAAGATCTACATCTCGAGGGCTGTGAAACCATCGACGATCTCTTGGACCACCTGTCAAGCCTTTCATTGGACTTGCACACTTTCAGCATCTACCGGACCTACACACACTATCTGGTTTTGGAGAGGTTTTTCCAAACGCTGCGTTCTCCTACACAGCTGGTCATTGACACGTGGGGAGATGACTGTCAGGACTGGGCTACCCTCTTGCCGTTCGCAGGGAACCTAGAAAGCCTGGCAATCGCGAGCGATGATTCTTTTCCATGCGCTTTTGAAATCGGTGCAAGACAGCCAAATTTCATGACGTTCTGTGCAACTGCTTCACGTCTCGAAAAGTTGGATCTGGGTGGCGTAACGGTGCGGTATGAGTCTTGGCAAAGCCCAAATGGGCTTCTGGCGGCTCTTGTGAGTGATAATCAGGAGATGGCAAAGGCTACATGTATAGACCTCGCGCTAACAGTCCGCAGGATTGTATCAAGCAACTTCACGCCCTAAGATACCTTCACATCAGCGCATGCGACGCCGCCGTCGCCGCTCAGAACGACGAAGACAGCGATCATGAAGAAAGAGATTATGATGACGATGATTACTATTACGACATTGACGACTACATTCGGCTGTCCAATCAAATAGATGCACCCGATTCGTTTCACATGGGAAATGATGAGCTTGAGATAGCCGCGCACCAGATCTTCAAGACACTCGCACCCAGCTGCCCTAAGCTCAACATTGTTTGTCTCACAGTGGCTCTCGACCCCATTGCATTTCAACATAGGTGCGCCGCTTTGTTGCGGAAATTGAAGAAGAACGAAGATAACACGCCAGCTACGTATGAGTACGTGATCGAGAGGATCCCGCACGACGAGATCAAGCAGTACGACACGATCTCGGAGTCTGTAGCCCGCAAATACATAAGTTGGCAAGAGTCGGAATGACGGGCATCCAGCCGTCGTTGCTGTTGATGAGACGTCTGCCCTGATGGGCGCGCACACACCCTCGTCTACATCAGCACGCCGGCAGAGCAAATCGTGCTGATACGACAAATTATCGACCGAGACTATGACAATGGGACACAAGTTTTCACTTGTTTCCTTTTCTCATAAGCGGCGGGCTATGCTTTCGCCATGAAAAATTCCTCCGCTCCTCAAAAACCGGGCATAGACAGAAGACTGCTTTGTCAACACGCCCGAGTCGTTCAGGTTTCTTTGTTTTATCAAAATTGCTGACCATGCTGTCATGGCGAACTATGACCTGAGCCTTGGAGAACGGGGACATGGATCAGGGGAGGGGCTAATCAACAAGTCTGAATTCCTCATTTTTCTTTTTAGAAAGCAGCGAGCAATGATGTCTTTCTTCTTCTTTTGTCAAGAACGTCTCAATCAAAATTCAATTCGAAATTCCCAATCCATTTTTTCATGTCTCATATAACGCCACCTAATGCATGCAATTCGTCAAGTAACCTTCGCCATCCATAAACCTCACCCGTGATGAGCAAACCATCTCATAATCAAACCTTCACACCCTTCCCCCCAACCTCCAAATCCTCCTTCCTCACCCTCCCCAACCCCTCCTTCCCATAATAATCCATGCGATACCTCCCCTCCTTCTCCCACCCCTCCTTCACCCCCAAAACCACCAGCGCCTCATAAGGCGTCAAGAGCGGCCGTGGAAACGCATACCCCCAATCGATACTCAGCCGCGGACACGCCACCTGCACCCAACACTCGACGTCCGGCATCATGGCCAGCTTGCCCGGGAAAATCTCGCTCAGCAGCAAGTTCACCCAGGGGATGCCGCGCGCGCGCAGCTCGTTTTCGATCATGCTCATGGTGTGCGGGTTGCCCTGCCGGCCGAGCGCGCCGAGGATGAGGCCCCATTTTTGCGCTTTGCGCGCGCCGGTCAGCGCTTTGCTGCGGTCCGAGAGGAGCGTGGCGTGGTCGTAGACTTCGTGCGTGAGCCGGCGCGAGTACGGGTCGTAGCGGTAGGCGGGGATGGTGGGGTTGTGGATCATGGCGCTTTCGAGGTGGAAGCGGCCGTCGCCGAGGTAGAGGATGCAATCTACGGAGGGGGCGGAGTCTTTGGACTTGCCGTCGGGGTTTTTGTTCGTTTTGGAGAGGTGCGGGGAGGTGCAGCCGAGGATCTCGCCTTTGCTCAGAGGCGCGATTTGCGGGATGAGGACGTTGTAGCCGGCGGCGCGCAGGGGGCCGGCGGTGCCGTGCAGCGTGGCGTTGAATTGGATCGTGCCGACGAGGGCGAGCGTGCTGCCGACTTTGAAGTTGCGCTCGATGGTGGCGAGCAGGTGGTCGACGTCGATGCCGATGTCGACGAAGACGTAGAGCGTCTGGATCTGCGTGATGTTGACGGGGATGAGGCACGAGTGCGCGTAGTGGATCAGCATGTCGCAGCCGAGGGCGCGCGCCGTGTAGTCGTCGATGCAGCAGGCGCCGTACGTCACGTCGCCCATGATGGTGGTGGAGGTGCCGGGGCAGAACTGGGTGATGATGTCGCTGATGGTCGTGGCGAAGAGGAGCAGGCCTTCGGGCAGCTGCAGGGCGATCTTCTTCGCGCCGGAGGTTCGCACGCGGTGGATGGTCTTGTGCAGCTCGAAGTTGTAGTTCTTGGGCAGCAGGGCGATGGCCTCGTTGATGGCCTCGTCGTGCAGGATCTCATCGGGGACATTGTTCAGGGCACGGGGAGCGCGACGGCGGGGAGCGACTGCGCGAGGCATGAGCGTGATGGTTCATATTGATACCGGGGTTGTATAAACGAGTAATCTGCACCTTGTACCGCTCCGCTGTCCTCGATTGTGCCATTCTCTTTTCCTTGCGCCTCGCCTTTGGCCGCGGCTTTCGCATCTGCTGCTCGCCTGCCGATGAAGCGTCTCTTTGGAGTCTTTTTGGCCGACTCGTCCTCTGCAGTCAAATCAGCCGGTATTTCGGGACCAAGGTCAGCAATCGCGCGATCCTCTTCCATGATTGTGCGTGTGTGATATATTTGGAGAGGTGGGGTCTATATCGAGGTCGGTAAATGATGTATGTGACCAAAATTTCCAGCCGTGCTGACTGTTCGGCGATGCGGGGCAAAGCGTGAGAGTCGTGTGGGCTGGATTGCCCCGACGGCAAGCAGGGACTTTTCTTAGCTGATGCTTGAGCTAGACTTGGAAAATGGTCAAGCACTACTGTACTGCTAGTGAATTGTAAGTGCATGTGCAGTGCAATATACGACGACTCCAGCCCGCCACCCGCGGCGAGATCTCGTATTGGGAATCGTCTTCCGGTGAAACCAGAGATCTTCCGCAAGCGACACACGGCTCGCGCATGTACACAATACATACGATGCAGCCGGCGCCATCGGCTGACACAATGACGAGGATGATTCAGCGGTTGCTACGCGCGGGAAATAGGCAAGCTGAGGCAAGCTTTCTCTGCAGGTACCAGGCACAAGCTGCATGCTGCGACCAGCTATCTCACCACTGTCTCACGCCCGAATTTGGACACATTGATTGTTTTGCGCAAACGGTAAAAGGTTCGTTGCGAATAAAAGCCAATTGCCGAATGCACGCCAGCCAATAGCGGGAAGCACAGCAGTAAAGTTGCGATACGAAATTAGAAATCTGCGAACATAGGGTTCTCGGCCGCCCTTACTGCGGCGTTGGGGATAAGGCTGATGGTGTGAAATTGTTTCGTGTTGTGGTGGGAAGGCCCAAGAGATTACATATCTTACTGTATTGCACGGCAGTACGAGGTGATCCGAATTTCGAGCAGGCGAAAAAGCAGTACGTAGGGCAGTACGTACGGTTGTAGGATTGAAGGCGTGAGAGGGTGGGACAAGCCTGCTGAAGGCGCCTGGGAGCACCGGCCGGTGACCAGTGCAGCTGTGTATTTGATCCTTCTGAAATGATCATGATGGCATACTTGCCAGTGCTACGCGTTGGATGCTGGGGGAGAGAAAGGTGACAACGGCGGTCATCTCGTGACCGGTGGTTTAGTGCCGCGCTCGGTGGGCCGTTTGCTGCGTGCTTGCGCGGCCAACAGCCCTGCAGCAGAGCTTGTCTGCGATGTGCTTGCTTGGATTGTTGTTGTTGATGTTGCTGATGCAGCTTGCCGTGGCTATAGCAAGGAGCAATGCGTGTGTGTACATGTGTGCATATAGTTTAATAGTAAGTGAATGCAGGCGAGGCAGGCAGTCAACATGACCTTCCCTGGTGAATACTGCATGGCATGGCATGGCATGGCATGGCTTGTCACCCGGGCAAACAAGCACGTCAACCCTCGCCGGCAACCTAATTGAGGAGGTGCAGATCATGGACGGGATCAAGATTAACCAGAACATGGGCGATGGGCGAGTAGGTCGCAGGTGGTCAAGCAACATTGCGCGTCCGGCAAGCTCAGACCCCAAGCGCTACCAGTGGGTCCGCTACAGGGGGCCCATTAGTGCTTGAGTGCTTGGTGAGAGTGCGAGAGGCGAACCAGGCGAGCCAGCCAGATGTCCCACAATCACTACTCCCACGCCGGGCCCGCCGTTGCCTCTTCTCCATACGAGCATTGGCTTCGAGGCTATTGCTCTGTCTATACTACCACTGCCGCCGCCACTCACCTTCACCTCGCCCACTGCTAAACCACCACCGTACACACACCCTCCCTCTCCTACGGGAGTCTCACAGTAGTGTCACTTCTTCTTCCCTCTCTCCTCCCTCCCCTCATCACGCTCCCTCTCCACCGTCTCTTCACCACGACGACACGTGAGACACACTACTGCTGGCCCTTCCGTCACGCCGCGCCCACTCCCTTTCGCCTCTGTCCTCCCTCACCCTCACGCAAACACCTTCAACCTATCCTTCTGCTCAACCGACCTTCGCCACGGCTTCCTCTCCTCCTCCGCGATTAAGGATAGCTGCATTCACTTGTCTCGGACGCCTAACACTGTAACATCGCATCGATCACTGCTGTGTTACAGACCCAACATCGCCACAAACCTACTCCTTACCGCCGCTCGCGCGGCACTCGCGCATCGCTATGGATCCAGACTCGAATATGCCGCCTCCCAGGCATGCTCCGCCTCATATTCGCATCAACTCCGACAGTAACGACCTTCTCAACTTCCAGGACGACCCGCAAACACGTCCTTTGCCCTCGCGGGCACCATCTTCGCGGTCACTAACCTCCTCAAATGGCGGTGCCATTCCTGGCGGCTTGTATGCCGCGGAAGCCCCTGGTATGCAGGAATCTGCAGAGCACCTCCTCCCGCCTTCGAGAACGCGAACACGGCGGTTCAGAGACGAGGACAGCGTTCGATCACCCTCAGAAAGCGGTGTAAATTCAAGACGAACTTCCTGGTCGTCAGAAAGCGCTGGCAGCAGAAACAGCAGATACGGCGGTCCATTCGTATCACCCTTCGACGACTCGAGAGCGCCTTCAAGAGCGGGCAGCGAAGAGGAAGGTGTGAACACTCAGACCGTCAGCGAAAAGTACAACATCCTGCCTTCGGCGGGACTTTTGCTTTTCCCAGAGGATGTGGAAAAGGATGACTACCTCCACAACCCTGATCCCAATGACAAGGAAAACATGAAGTTTACCGACCTGTTTACTAAACGTGGTATGGCAAATATCGGAGGTCTGGCGCTGATAACACTCGGCCTTTTGACCTTGTTCATTGGCTACCCCATCATGTACGTTTGCAGAGAGCCAGCACAGCTCAAAGATTCATCAACTGACAATGATTTCGCAGAACTTTCGTACAAGACAAAGTCGAATCAGCCAAAGTCGATAACAGCTGCGAATCTAACCCAGACTGCCTTCGAGAAAACGTTCCTCTGCTCAAGGGCATCCGCAGCGGATTGATCGACCCCGACACACCTGACAGTGTCAAGACCAGGAAAGACGCATTTGGAAAAACGCAGAAACTGGCATTCAGCGACGAATTCAATGACCCCGGTCGGACCTTTTATGAAGGCGATGATCCCTACTGGCTGGGTATGGACTTTTGGTATGGTGTTACCATGGACTTGGAGGTAATTTCTCGTTGCGCAACTCAATCCCATGGCAATATCTGATTCTCCAACAGTGGTACGACCCCGACGCGATCACGACCGCAAACGGAACATTGGCCATCCAGTTCGATGCTTTCAAAAATCACGACCTGAACTACCGATCTGGCATGTTGCAGTCTTGGAACATGATGTGCTTCAAGGGCGGCTACCTCGAGGCCTCGATCTCGCTTCCTGGACGAGGCGACACCATTGGTTTCTGGCCCGGCTTTTGGGCCATGGGCAACCTAGGAAGACCCGGCTACCCTGCTACCACCGACGGCATGTGGCCTTATAGTTACCACGATGAGTGCGACGCCGGTATCACTTACAACCAGTCTGACCCGGGCGGATTGAGCAACCTTCCTGGCATGCGTCTTCCTGGATGCACGTGCGAGGGCGGCGATCACCCGAACCCTGGAGTCGCTCGTAGTGCACCTGAAATCGATGTTATCGAAGCATCTGTTGAATATCTGGTCCCCGAAACTCAAGAGGCCGCTGTCGGATCCGTTTCCCAATCCTTCCAGGTTGCTCCCTTTGATGTGTTCTACCAGGCAGACGCCGATTACATGGAGATTTACGACCACCGCATTACCGAGTACAATTCGTATCAAGGTGGCGTGTTTCAGCAGGCGTTGTCCAGTGTGACTCTCCTCAACAACGATTGGTATGACGGCAAGGCCTACCAAAAGTACGGCTTTGAGTATCAGCCTGGTGCCGACGGCTACGTTCTCTGGAACGTCGGAGATGAGAAGACCTGGAAAGTCACAGGTGAATCTGTGAGGCCGAACGGCAACGTTGGACAGCGCATCGTGCCGGAAGAGCCCATGTCAATCGTGGTGAACTTTGGTATGAGTAACGGTTTCGCCGCGCTCAACTTGACCGGTTTGGGACCGCTCATGCCGGCCACCATGCGCCTGGATTACATTCGCATTTACCAGGACGAGGACGGCGAAATGAGTTGCGATCCCGAAGGCTACCCCACCACCGACTACATCGCCAAGTACCCCAAGGCCTACAACGACTTCCAAGTCACCCACTGGGACAAGGCTGGCTATGAATGGCCTCAGAACACCTTCCAGCACGAATGCGAAGCGGCATCATCCTCAAGTTCCAATAAGGATTCCAAGGCTAAGCGCAAGCAAAAGCGGGATTTCGCCAGCAATATGAAGACCAAGCGCTCGTGGTCGCCGTGGGGCTGATCGACTTGCATTTCACGGGCTTAACGCCACTACAAACGACCCATATGACCTAAACGTGCATGTTAACGCATGAAGGTTCTCTGGAAGAGCTACGATACCCAGCATGGCTAAATTCTAGCATTTGAAGAACAGCTTCCCCGGTCTCGGCGTCACCTGATTGAGAGAGCTCAACTCGATCCACTGGTACGACAGGTCTTTGCCGCTTGCAGCTTTCGACGAACCGATTACGATATCATCCTTCCTGCACGGCGGTTCGCCAATTGAGCGCGGCTTTTGTCTTGGATACTAAAGAATGGGTCTGTTGTCTTCGTGGCCCACGCCGAGGCACTTAAACCGTGGCTCCATGAATACGAAGACAACGCCGCGCCCGCGTGTAAAGTCGCGGTCAAGCCGCTCGATTATACCTTGCTCAGCACGAATGTCATCGCCATCACAGCGCTACTCGCACCGCGCTGGTGGTCACGCATACTACTCAATCATGACACGCTCGGAGCTATCGATCGGGACACGTCCAATCCCAGACCCTCCTACCCGACAATTATCCGCCAGCATCCCATACGACGAAACCATGCATCGGCGTTTCTTCTTGCCTGCACTTTTGCATTGCGACCCTGTATTATTGCATCAGTTCTACAGCGCTCTTCACGTGCCTCTTTCTTGCGGCATGTTTTCACTTCTTCACTCAGCGAGAAGACAAGTTGCGATTATCACATTTGCGTTTTGCTGCTTCTTTGAAAGAGCGTCTTGTTTGTTACTTCCTTTTCATGTTCTGCTTTTCGTCCTGTCTTGTTGTCGTTTTTTGTCTTTCTTCTCTCTTGCTTTGAGATAATGCATATATTAGATACGATGGAATGGGAAGAACTTGGGAAGACGAAGAGGAATGGAAGGATGTAAAGAAGAGAGCAGGGGCGGAGGGAGAGGGGAGGTCGCGGACCTATTCCATCGATCGACTGGGATTGTTCGGTCGATCTATTGACTGAGTGAGTGGTCGCGAGCGGAGAGTGGAGTGAGTGACGGGCGAAAGTGGTTCATGTAGAAAACGCAGAAGAAAAGGAATTGTCAAACACAGCACTCAACCCATTTCAGCAATCTTGTCGTCTTCGGGCTTTCCATGCTCAGTGAGCATTTTGAATCAATTTTTCCTCTTCGCCTCGCCTTGGGTGCAGGTAAGGTATTCAGAACCGTGGGTTACTCCACCTCCCACTTCAACTTCACTTCCTCCAGCCCACCACTGCTTACACGAATCATAGTCCTTGACAGGGCGCCTAGATACGTACGCACCAATTGCACCGTCCCGTCATGTACCCCTTCGAATCACGCAATTACACTCGCTCTTCTTCAGCTCCGCAGGAAGAAGCGAAAGAAGGAATCCCGATGCAGTAGCGCTCATGTGAGATGGGAGGATGGGCTTGGTGATTAGTAAGGGCCGGTTGGAGATAATGGGTATGCCTTTGCTCCGGATATGTGTTGCTCTGGGGTTTTGCTTGAACGATCTGATCCAGTTGATTGGGCTCCGACCAATCGATGTGGTTGCTGATGTCGTTATCGTCGCTAGGTACGTACGGCTGACTTTGTATGCATGTTATTGGTAAGCTTTGCATACAGTACCCTAGGCATGTATGATGAACTGACTCGCCATGAACAACTTGATTGAATACAGCAGTCTAGCTACTCTGCTAGGCAGATTGCATAGGCACAACAAGTGCGTAAACACATCAAGTCTACAGACGGAAGACAGGTAAGCCCAAATCCTCCGCGCCCTTTTTCATTTGTAGTCTACCTTCATTTTCGGCAACTCCTATACACAGCTGAGCGACAACACCGAGGTTAAGAGTAACGCGGGCAGCTCGTTATTCTCCACTCCATTGGTTTCATCTAGTGATAGATTAAATGCATCACGCCTAGAGTGGGGAAATGTGACGAACTTCAGGTGTGGCTTGCGCGTGAACATTTTATGCATGATTCGTCTGTGTAAGGTCGGGTGGAGGATCGTGAGAATCCTTACGGAAGATAATAGGTTGGCTGGTCTAGAACCGGATGAGGCATATAAGATGTGACGATTGTACGTAGGGTTGTCGATTACTTTTCCCTCGCTCCTCTTCACCTAATCGTCTGTCTCGCTCGATATAGCGAATCCGTTGAATGTGCTTTTGATCCAAATCAGACTACCAACTCCGTTGTGAGAAACACCACAAAAAGCACAGCATCAACCAAACCATGTCCGCCACACCAACCATCCCACAACCCGGCCGCCTCGGCGACCCCAACGCCAACGTCCTCACCGACCCAAGAATCAATCCCAAACTGCGCTCAGCCCTCCTCGCCCTCGGAGTCGGCACGCAAGAAGAACCATCCATCCCGAAAACTCTCTCAATCCCAGCCCTCACGCCCATCATCCAAGCGGCCGACACGACCTTCACAGGCCTCTACAACGCAATCGAAAACGACCTCCCCAGCGACGCCAACGAGCCCGAAATCGCCATCTCCACGCACACCATCAAAGGCATCGACGACAACGACATCGTCCTGTACATCTACACGCCCGTCGCCGCCGCAGCAGCCGCGTCCCCAGGTCCCCTGCCCGCCGTGATCTACTACCACGGCGGCGGCATGGTTTTCATCGCGACAGACAACCGCGCCCACCGCCGCTGGCTGCGCTCCCTCGCCGTGCAAGGCGTGGTAGCCATCGGGGTCGATTTCCGCAACGCCTTCACCACCGCCTCCGAGCACAACCCTTTCCCCGCTGGTCTGAACGACTGCGCCGCCGCGGCGCGGTACGTCTACGCTCATCGGGAGGAGTTGGGGATTGGCAAGATCGTGCTGCAGGGCGAGAGCGGCGGGGCGAACTTGTCGATTGCTACCGCGCTGAAAGCCAAGCGGGAGGGGTGGATGGGCGAGGTTGCAGGCGTGTACGGCACGGTGCCGTATATCAGCAACGCGTACCATTGGCCGCGCGAGCGGATGCTGGCGGAGCTGCCGTCGCTGGTGGAGAATGATGGGTACATGCTCAGCACGGAGGTGATGGCGGGGTTTGGGTATTACTACGGGCCGGAGGATGTGGAGAATCCGCACGCTTGGCCTTACCACGCGAGCGTGGAGGATTTGGTGGGGCTGCCGCCGGTGGTGCTGGATATGAATGAGTTGGATCCATTGAGGGATGAGGGCGTGGCGTTTTATCGCAAGTTGATGGCGGCGGGGGTGCAGGTTGAGGCGAAGGTTAGTCTGGGCATCACGCATGGTGCGGCGCTGCTTTTTAGAAAGGTCTTGCCTGAAGTGCATAATGCGGCGGTGAGGGATATTGCTACTTTTGCTAAGGGGTTGTAAGCGACGTGCTAGATGTGATGAACTGGATTGCACAGGCTGAATGATAGCGGGATTCGGTGGCCTCATGGTTGGAAATATGCAAATTCGTAACTGTATAGAGTGGGATGCTTTACAATTGCCTCAATGGAAATGGCGTGTATCGTAATGTATCGATCGGAAGTGGAGAAAATCGCCGCAAGGAATCTATACAAGCACGTAGAGTGCACACATCTAGTACGGATAAGTCAGCAATCACGATAATCATGAGCAAAGGTAAAGACAGAGCAATGCAACTCACCAAACTCAACCCCAAAATCATACTACACCAAAACAGAACGTTGTTCAACAGCGTCCTCTTCCTCACCCAAGGCAGCCTCTGCACCATGACGATGGGCATCTGCATCATCATCATAACAAACCCATAACCCCTGAACTTCCTCGTAATGCAGCCCATAACCAGCTCGTGAGCGAGCGAGCTGATGACAAAAGTCACCACGGTCGCG
Organism: Cladosporium sp. IMV 00045; assembly: GCA_001931905.2. Lineage (NCBI taxonomy): Eukaryota > Fungi > Ascomycota > Dothideomycetes > Cladosporiales > Cladosporiaceae > Cladosporium > Cladosporium sp. IMV 00045. The sequence goes on along the minus strand of MSJI02000685.1, from coordinate 7,292 downwards.
AAAGGCCGGCTCATAGTCGTCCTGGATGCAGAGTAGACGTGTCTGCGGAAGAAGTGGTGGACGGGGATGTTCCACTCGCGCGAGAACTCGAGCCAGTCGAGAGAGTTCCACCAGTCGGCGTAAAATCTGCGGTCGGCGAAGCGGGTGATTTCGGCGAAGGCGCCGAGCACGTATTCGAAGATTACGAGGAAGACTAGGAGGAAGGTCACCATGAAGGGGAAAAGGAGGTGGCTGACTGTCTCGGCGAATATGAGGCTGCGGTCCAGGTAAGTGAGGTCGTCGGACTGGAGGCGAACAGAGGAATCGTTGAGGACGGGGATGATGAACTCCTCTGACGTGACGGTCATGAGGAAAATGCAGCCGAAGACGGCGAGGGTCTTGTAGAAGAGTTCGAGCGGATTGGTGCGCTCGAATCTTGGATATTCCAGCTCGTAGCAGAGGGTTGGGCAAAGGAGGTAGTCCCAGAAGTTCCAGACGGTGAGGTTCTGAGGGTAAGTCACACGGCCCAAAGGCGAAGTCAATTCTTTGGCCAGGTCCTCGCGAAGGTGGTCAATGGGCGACATATCATCGTGTTCGTGGCTCTCCTCAGTACCATCTGGATCCATGTCGGCCAAGCGCTCGAAAGCGTGGGGGTAACGGACCGCCGCAGTCGTTGGCGTCTTGACGGTAATCGGATAGTCCAGCTCCTTGAGGCGGTTGAGAGTAGTGCTCAGATGGCCGTTGTAGAAAGCGTAGGAGTGCATCTTCATGAACAGCGCCAGCAAATGCAGCGTGAAGAAGACCTGCGCTGTCCACGTCCAATCGCGCAAGAAAGGCCAAGCACACCAGAAAACTATCCAGCCAAATTGGAAGACGCTCTGGACTGGCATTCCTCCTTTGCTCCACCTCAGCCAGCCCTTACTGCGCTTGAACAGCAAATGCAGCGGCAGACTCAGACCAGTGCTAGCGCACATGAGCGCATCGCTCGCGGCGAGCTCATAGATATTCTCCGTAAACAGCGGCCATTGCCTGATGTTCAACAGCGAGCCCTTCTCTTTCAGGTTGCGCAGCATGGCCGTGAACGCCATGATCGCCAGGCCGATCCAGAAGAGGACGAAGAAGCCCTTGAAATTCGCATACTCGCTGTTGGGGTCGAAGTAGGAGACGCGCGACTGGTATTCGATGGTCGGGAAGATTCTCCGTTTGTTCTGCTGGCGGATCTCTTTGCGGACGGCGGACGTGGTCTTTACGGATGGCGGAGCGTCTTCGGGCGGGGCGGGCGTGCTTCGTCCACTGCA